>ONZH01006495.1:0-14945 GCA_900303285.1 Rhinella marina | reverse complement strand
TTCAAGGTACACAGCCGTGTACTAAGTGATCAGACGGTGTGTATGAACACCAGGTATGAGAAATTACTTTGCAAGAGAACGCACAGTACAGTTGCCAATTGTAAGGCCTATATATTGTATATTTCAAGGTACACAGCCGTGTACTAAGTGATCAGACGGTGTGTATGAACACCAGGTATGAGAAATTACTTTGCAAGAGAACGCACAGTACAGTTGGCAATTGTAAGGCCTATATATTGTATATTTCAAGGTACACAGCCGTGTACTAAGTGATCAGACGGTGTGTATGAACACCAGGTATGAGAAATTACTTTGCAAGAGAACGCACAGTACAGTTGGCAATTGTAAGGCCTATATATTGTATATTTCAAGTACACAGCCGTGTACTAAGTGATCAGACGGTGTGTATGAACACCAGGTATGAGAAATTACTTTGCAAGAGAACGCACAGTACAGTTGGCAATTGTAAGGCCTATATATTGTATATTTCAAGGTACACAGCCGTGTACTAAGTGATCAGACGGTGTGTATGAACACCAGGTATGAGAAATTACTTTGCAAGAGAACGCACAGTACAGTTGGCAATTGTAAGGCCTATATATTGTATATTTCAAGGTACACAGCCGTGTACTAAGTGATCAGACGGTGTGTATGAACACCAGGTATGAGAAATTACTTTGCAAGAGAACGCACAGTACAGTTGGCAATTGTAAGGCCTATATATTGTATATTTCAAGGTACACAGCCGTGTACTAAGTGATCAGACGGTGTGTATGAACACCAGGTATGAGAAATTACTTTGCAAGAGAACGCACAGTACAGTTGCCAATTGAAAGGCCTATATATTGTATATTTCAAGGTACACAGCCGTGTACTAAGTGATCAGACGGTGTGTATGAACACCAGGTATGAGAAATTACTTTGCAAGAGAACGCACAGTACAGTTGGCCAATTGTAAGGCCTATATATTGTATATTTCAAGGTACACAGCCGTGTACTAAGTTGATCAGACGGTGTGTATGAACACCAGGTATGAGAAATTACTTTGCAGAGAAACGCACAGTACAGTTGGCAATTATAAGGCTATATATTGTTATATTTCAAGGTACACAGCCGTGTACTAAGTGATCAGACGGTGTGTATGAACACCAGGTATGAGAAATTACTTTTGCAAGAAGAACGCACAGTACAGTTGGCAATTGTAAGGCCTATATATTGTATATTTCAAGGTACACACCGTGTACTAAGTGATCAGACGGTGTGTATGAACACCAGGTATGAGAAATTACTTTTGCAAGAGAAGCACAGTACAGTTGGCAATTGTAAGGCCTATATATTGTATATTTCAAGTACACAGCCGTGTACTAAGTGATCAGACGGTGTGTATGAACACCAGGTTTGAGAAATTATTTTTCAGAGAACGCACAGTACAGTTGCCAATTGAAAGCCTATATATTGTATATTTCAAGGTACACAGCCGTGTACTAAGTGATCAGACGGTGTGTATGAACACCAGGTTTGAGAAATTACTTTGCAAGAGAACGCACAGTACAGTTGCCAATTGAAAGGCCTATATATTGTATATTTCAAGGTACACAGCCGTGTACTAAGTGATCAGACGGTGTGTATGAACACCAGTTTGAGAAATTACTTTGCAAGAGAACGCACAGTACAGTTGGCAATTGTAAGGCCTATATATTGTATATTTCAAGGTACACAGCCCGTGTACTAAGTGATCAGACGGTGTGTATGAACACCAGGTTTGAGAAATTATTTTTCAAGAGAACGCACAGTACAGTTGCCAATTGAAAGGCCTATATATTGTATATTTCAAGGTACACAGCCGTGTACTAAGTGATCAGACGGTGTGTATGAACACCAGGTATGAGAAATTACTTTGCAAGAGAACGCACAGTACAGTTGGCAATTGTAAGGCCTATATATTGTATATTTCAAGGTACACAGCCGTTGTACTAAGTGATCAGACGGTGTTGTATGAACACCAGGTATGAGAAATTACTTTGCAAGAGAACGCACAGTACAGTTGGCAATTGTAAGGCCTATATATTGTATATTTCAAGGTACACAGCCGTGTACTAAGTGATCAGACGGTGTGTATGAACACCAGGTTTGAGAAATTACTTTGCAAGAGAACGCACAGTACAGTTGCAATTGTAAGGCCTATATATTGTATATTTCAAGGTACACAGCCGTGTACTAAGTGATCAGACGGTGTGTATGAACACCAGGTTTGAGAAATTACTTTGCAAGAGAACGCACAGTACAGTTGGCAATTATAAGGCCTATATATTGTATATTTCAAGGTACACAGCCGTGTACTAAGTGATCAGACGGTGTGTATGAACACCAGGTTTGAGAAATTATTTTTCAAGAGAACGCACAGTACAGTTGCCAATTGAAAGGCCTATATATTGTATATTTCAAGGTACACAGCAGTAGTGCCAAATATAGTTTGGTATGTAGCAGAGCACCTAATACACCACTAATGCCTCTCTCTGTCCCTACTCCAGCAGCTATCCCTGAATACGGCAGCCGTTCTCTGTAAAGTGTATCTTGTAGTAAAGCTATCACTGTACTTCACTATAGTAGCCCTGATAAGGGCTTTTAATCACGCTCCTGCCTGTCCAACAGCTAAAACCTGTCTCTCCCTTCTCCAGCCTCTGTCCCTGACTAAGTTCACGCAGCATATGCGAACGAGCAGGAAGAGCTGAGTTTTTAATATTCGAGGTCACATGGTTTTTCCAGCCAATGCATGTAGACGCCGTTTTCGCGATGCCAGAGTGCTCAGCGTGCCTGTCATACCCCCCCTGCATGGTGATTGGTGGAAAAAGAGCGCCAGGGAAGGTGGGAGGGGAAACGAATTCTAAGTGCGCCATCGCCGTTATACTCGAAAGAAATCGAGCACGCCGAATATCGTAGTATTCGATCGAATACCAGCTCGATCGAACACTACTCGCTCATCTCTATTAGTAAAGGATGCTGCAATAGTACCTAAAAATAATAGTGCCACACACATTGACACTAAAAATAATATCACTCAACTTGCAACTAAAATGATGGTGCTATATGTTCAGCCTCCAACATAATTCAGCTAGCCAAAATTATGCTGCAGCATCTCCAAAAAAATAACAGCAAAAATATAGTGGCCATTGAACAGTGTCACACTCATGATCTCTAAAATGATGCACACGTAGTGCCCCAAAATAATGTAATTACACTCTGTGCCAATTAAATTATGTGCCTGTGATATGATATATGATAAGTTCCAATCCCCTACTAACTAATTGAAAAAAAAATGTAAAAAAAAGTGGGGAAGCAATTCAGGGGAAAAAAAATCACCATTTTCTGCTAACAAAAACTGTCAATATTGCTATTCTTTGATTATTCCACCTCCCAAAAAAATCTAATAAAAATTCTGAAAAATGCATAGGTATCTCAAAATGACACCAGTGAAAACTGCAACAAAAAGAAGCTCTCACACAGCTCCACTGATGGGAAAAAAATTAAAGGGCATTCCTGTTATAAAAATGTATCCACTATCCACAGAATAGGGGATAACTATCTGATCAGAGTGGGTCCTTCCGCTGAGACCCTCACTGATCACAAGAAGGGGGGCCCCGTACCCTTTGGAGTAGCCCTGAAATGGATGGAGGACCTGGTTGGAAAAACATGCCACAGCTCTATTCTTTTCTAGGACCCCACCAATCTGATTTTAATACCCTATCCTGTGGATAGGGATACATTTCTACAACCAAAACACCCCTTTAAGGCTCTGTGTAACACCAGGTTCTGTGGCTGTTGAAATGCTCACCTGTCTCCCTACACTGTTGCTTCAGTGATTTGTACTCCTTTTTGGTAGGCACAAACCCTGGAATAGTGTTCTTCCTGTCCACTCAGTGCTGGCTGTGGCCTTCCTCTCTTTCTTTCGTTGCCTGTAAGGCACACATTAAAGAGCCTCTGTCAACATGATCAACCCTATTAAAATGTCAGTTAACAATATACCCTTTGCATTGTCCATGTTCTTGGGTAATGCCATAAAACAAAACAAAACAAAAAAGGAAAAAAAAAAACAAAAACAGTGAAACTGCAGTTTTTCTTGCTATCTTTAAAAAAAAACATTTATTATTATAAAAATAATTATAAACGTCATTGGTTTCATTGCATCAGAAAATCCCCAAACTATTCAAATATAGTATTTATCCCCTATGGTAAAAGCCGTAACAGAAAAATATCAAAGTGCCTGAATTTCTACTTTTTTGTCACTTCACATCCCCCGAAAATTAAAGATTGATCAAAAAACCATACAGACCCCAAAATGTTGTCATAAAAAACTACATCTTGCTACCTATACAGAAGTATAAAAAAAAAAAGTTATGAGTGTCAGAATATGGCCACGCAAAGAAAGTTGTCTAATTTATTTGTTTTAAGTATTAAGGCTACTTTCACACTAGTGGCAGGGGTGTCCGGCAACATGCCGGGAGATGGCCGGACTCAAATTACAACATGTCATAATTTTAGTCCGACCGCCTCTCGGCATGTTTGCCGTGCTGCGGCCGGAACTCCGGCCGGACCCCATTATAGTGAAAGAGGACGGAGTGTAGTTCCAGCCGCACACATGCACTAGTGGCATCACAGATCCGGCAGGCAGTTCACCCGCGGGAACAGCCTGCCAGACACCCCTACTGCTAGTGTGAAAGTAATCTAAAACATTTGGTATCACTTTAATCATACAGAATAAAGGTAATGTTTAGTTTTTACTGCAATGTGAAAACAAAACCTATAGAACAATGGGTACACTTAGATTTTTTTTCCCCCTATTAATATTTTTTTCCACTTTCCCACTACATCATATGGACTATTAAATAGTGCCATTAGAATGTACAGATTGACCAGCAAAAGATAATCCCTCATACGGCTAAGTGAAAAGAAAAGTAAATAAGTTATGATTCTTGGAAGGCAGGGAGGAAAAAAAGTGACAATGAAGGAATGAATCAATGAAAGTTGTTTACGGTGCCAAGGGAGTAGGATCTACGGCCTCTATTATTTAATTGAAAGAACTGGTAGAGTTGAAAGAGCATCATGTCCAAAGGATTTCTGGAAGCCAAATGAGAGGGGAAAAAAAAATCATGTGTAAATGGAATGGTTTGAATTGCACTGTAAACTGCACTGTCCAGTTTGATGTTTATGATAGTTACTAGTGTTATTTTTACTGCTTTTTCAAATTAAAGGAGTTGTCTGGGTTCAGAGCTGAACCCGGACATATCCTAGTTTTCACTCAGACAGCCTCCCTGATATGAGCATCAGGGCATTTCATGCTCTGATGCTCCCCATTGCACTGTGCTGAATCGCACAGGAAAAAGGCTTTTCATTAGGAGATCTGGTGACATACCAAGTTCTCCATAGGGACTGGTAGACGGAGGCTTCTGCCCAACAGTAAGCCTGGTGATGTCACAGGTACAAATGGGCGGAGTTTAGCGCTGTCCTAGCCTGTAAACCGGCTAGGACAGCGCTAAAGCCCGCCCATCAGAGCCAGTGACATCACCAAATACACTGCTGGGCGGAAGCCTCCGTCTAGCAGTGTAAAAACTTAAACATTTGCGGGGTGCCGATGGGAGACAGAAGACAGATGCCATTGCCCGCGGCGTATGGGTGGTCACTAAGGGGCGAATAGGAAAAAAAAAGTGAAAAAGGTGTCATAATAGCCATTCAGCGACAGCCATTTACGTGGTGTAGAAAAAGAAAATATATACGTGCGTCCCATCACCCGTTCAGCAGTGAATTGTGATTGTTATATTTCTTTTTTTGGGGTGTAGAAATAGGAAAAAGAATACATCTTGATTGCCGTTCTGGGGCGAATTGTGATTATTTTTAATTTTATTTTATTTTTTTTGGGGGGGGGTTATTAATCAGCGCCATTCAGCGGTGAAATAACATTGCACTAAAGCCTTTGGGGGGGATTTATTTTCATTTTAATTCTTTTATTATACAGTATGTCAGACAAAGGGAACGGGCAGTGGCCAAAATGTTTCTGTCGCAGGCAGCAGAAGAAGGTGTGGGTGGCACAACGAGAGGCCTAAGCTCCCTGTGTCCCCAAGTGGTTGCGTCTTGACCAGCAACCCAGCAATACTTGAATGGTTGACTCAGTCTTTGAGTTTGCCGCAAGTGACATTAGACACCCCCAGCCAAGAGTCGGTGGGTTCCTCTGACACGACGCTTAGGACAAGCTACTAGAGGACAGTCAGCAGCTGCTGCCCAGCAAAGATCTGGAGGAGATAGATGATGATGTAGCCAATCGCACTTGGGAGCCAGGTGAATTAGGTGCATCATCATCATCATCATCATCATCATGAGGAGAAGGATGGCAGCTTGAGTGTGAGGCAGCGGTTGAGCCAGCAGGGTGGCAGCGTGGCTGTGAGTCAGCAAGGTGGCAGCAGTGGGAGCTCGGGAGCCAAACGTGCCCGGGGTAGACCACCCGCTTTGCAGGGGTTCCCTGAGGTACTGGTAGTAGGCAGTCAGCATGGAGTGTTGGGGGGGGATGGCATACTCAGCGGTGTGGCAATTTTTTGTTAGGCCACCGGAGGAGGTGAACATGGCTATTTGTCAAATTTGTGGGCAGAAAGTGAAGCGTGGCCAGGGTGCCAATGTTGGCACCACGGCCCTGTGTCAATGCATGCACCGTCACCATAAAGTGACCTGGGAGAACCATGGCTCCAATGTGGTGGTCCAACCTGCCTCAGCAACCGCTGCATCACACCGTGACACACACCCAATTTCATGCAGTCAAGGCTCCACCACCTCAGCCAAAGGGAGCTGTCTGTCCTTCTCACCATCTACTGGTCCTGATGCTCCTGTTCCTCCTACTCCTCATCTGTCAGCAATCGATCACCAAAGCGATTGCCAAGAGACAACAGTATGCGTGCACTCATCCAACGGCGCAAGGAGCTGAACGTGCTCCTGGCCAAGTTGCTGGTCCTAAGCTGCAATTTCTTTGCCAAAAAGGCAGTACCAGCCCTGACAATATATGTTATTTATGACTCACTGGGTAAATGTGGTTCCTGCCCACCCACACCAGCAACTTGACTAGGTGACTCCACTTCTGCATCCACGTTCTCACGCCGTTGCTCCTGCGAAAATGTCTGCCTCTGTCTCCTCATCCTCCACAGTGTATTCAGCCTCCACTGCAGGGACAATTCACAGTGCCCCTCCAGCGTTCCACATGTGCAGGGCAAGGAGGTGTCACCCTGTTCTGCCCCTGGTTTGCCTGGGCAAATGGAGTCACACAGGGGAGGAACTGCTCTGCATCCTTCATCAAGAAATTGAATCCTGGCTCTCTTCAACAACGGAAAATCAGAACCATGGTGACCGACAACGGGAAGAATATGGTGTCGGCGCTGCATCAAGGAGGGCTGAGCCATGCGCCCTGCATGGTGCACGTGTTCAAACTGGTTGTAAAGCTGTTCCTGATGTCTTCCGCCCATCTGCAAGACATCCTAAAAATGGCCAGGAAACTTTGCACGCACTTCAATCACTCGTACACTGCCAAGCACACCCTCCTTGAGCTGCAGTGGCAGAACGGCATCCCCCAACATAGGCTGATATGCAACGTTTCCACCCTCCATATGTTGGACCGATTATATGAACAGAGAAAGGCCATAAACGATTTATTGATGATACATGCGGACAGAGGTACTCCCCTGTGTAACTTCAATGTTAGCCAGTGGCAGCTCATGCTTGACACCTGCCGTTTGCTCGGGCCCTTTGAGGAGGCCACTTTATTTGTCACTGACCAGGACTATTGGATGAACAGTGTCATTTTGCTGATTCATGTCCTGGAACAGATGCTGATAAATCTGGCTGGCTGGCCAGGGGACAGGAGACGTGGCGACTACATCTTATGGCCACATGAGCCCTGTGGGGGCTGAACTAGTGGAGGAGGAAGACATTCGAGCACAAGTAATGTGTAGAGAAATAGGTGTTTTTTCTGCACAAGTGACAGAAGAGGTGAAGCAGGAGAAGATAGAGGGTGATCAGTTAGACCAGGCAGATGACCCCAGCACACCGTGGCACTATGCAGTGGAGATGGAGGCAGGGAGTCCCTCCAAGTCAATTGTGCAAATGGCCCGATGCTGAGAGTGAGGACAAACTGAACTACTATCGAGACAACCTATGTAGTCAGTTGGCTGATATGTGCACCATCGACAATCCTCACGCAGGTCTGCCTGGGGGGCCCTCTGTGCTCATGTTCCACTGCCATGGCTCTGGGGTTGGGGGGGTCATGAGCAGTACCTGCGTTATCTGAGCAGTTTTCTATACCGCCTACTGAAGAAACTACTCACCAGCAGCAGCAGCTAGACATAAAGCAGAACCTGACATAAAGCAGAACCTGAACCAGCAGTTTGTGGTATACTTGGAGTACACCCTGCCACACCACATTGAAGATCCACTGAACTACTGGGCATCCAAACTCGATTTGTCAATTTTCAGCCTGATGCATCAGACTAGATCATCCATGGTGCCACACCAAGACTTGAACAAAAGAGACCTGTTTCTTCTGCTACCTGCTTCAGCTACTATTCTGATTCTACCACCTGCCTGATGACACACCTGCTGCCAGGTGCTCTTACTGCCACCCACCATCTTCAGCTGGTACTGGTATTGCCCCCCACCTTCCCAATAACTGTCACTGGGCCACTCTGTGGTCTCCTCATGCTGCTCCCACTTCACCACTCTGTGGTCTCCTCATGCTGCTCCCACTTCACCACTCTGTGGTCTCCTCATGCTGCTGCCGCCAACTCCCCACTATGTCACTGGGCCACTGTGTGGTCTCCTCATGCTGCTACTACTTCAACACTATGTCATTGGGCCAGTCTTTGGACTTCGCATGCTGTTCCCACCCTCCCCACTCCATGGCTGGGCCACTATTTTGCCTTTTTAGCCTGGGTGACATCATTTATTTGACCCTTCTTCTGATCTGTCAGAAGGAAGGAAAAATAAAACGCACAATGGATCCTGTCTATGTAGCAGCTGTAAGGCCTGTATGACATGGTCCCTATTTTACATCAGAATTGGTTTATAATTCAGTAGCCAAAAGCAGGAGTGGGTACAAAACATGCAAATATTCCATTAACGCATCATCTCTGTTTTGGATCCACTCCTGTTTTTTTTTTTTTTTTTTTAGCTTTAGCAATACTGATGGATTACTGACCAAATGATGATGCTGACTAAAGGTGGATGCTCAACAGACAGGATCCATTTTTTTGGCGAGTTATTGTTCTATTCATCAGAAGAAGGGCAAAATAATCAGTGACGTCAACAAACTTACTGCTGACACCTTCTCCACTCTGTCGGTGGGCTCTAGTTGTATAAGTGTTTAGTAGAACATGTTCTGTAGACATATATGTGGAATCAGCTGACGATGGTGTAAAAGGATTGCACTTCTTCTTGGCGTTAACATCGCCCTGTAAAGCTCAGTTCACACTTGAGTTATTTATTCAGTTTTGGCCCCATAACTGCCCAAATAAGTGAAGTGTGCATTGATTCTAAGAGTGGCTCCTGTCATCTGCGTGTAATACTGACTCACAGTATTGTTTCACTACCACAGCAGACTCTCTATACGAGTTACTGCATGGCACAGTGTTCTACACCACTATACAGGCTCTCTGCAGCCATTAAAAAGCAGTTTTTTCAGGCCATTTTGCCTTGAATAAATTTGGATCAAATCAAATCTTGTCAGAAGATTCGGCAAACCGGCAGAATGAAATTTTTGAGAAATTCGCTCATCTCTAATGTTATGTTTTTTTCTGATATAATTCATGATTCAAGCATGTTCTAGCCAGGACATTTTGTGTAACAGTTTTAGTTTCTTTGGAGACCCATCATCATAATTGTGTTTAAATGAGCAACATTGCTTGTACTCGCCAACAGCTTGCATTTCTAGTTTCTATCTTATATATAAAGCTGAGTGTATGTCCGCTAAAGAAATCTGCACCGTCACATTTACAATCACAAAATTTGGTCCACATGTATCAGGTGTCCGGGAAGGTTTTAGACTGGGATATTCCCAAAAAATGCAAATATGGTACATCACGTGACATACATTAAACAATAGAAGCCTGCAGGTCTTTCTCTTCATATCCCAACTGCCATACACAAGGTCACATGTCTCTTATCAGCCAATAGAAGCTTGCAGGTCCTTAGTCTCCACATACACACAGTTTTACACCAGATATCCATAACAACCCAGCCAATTCTTTTCACTGCTGTAGGTCAGCTTTAAAGGGACAGGGTGCTGTGGATGACACTGTTAAGGGAGTGGTGGACTGTGCAGATCACAGTTAAGGGGGTAGGTAGGGTGGCCATTCAGGCCACCCTCAAAAGACGGACTTAAAACACTTAAGGGGACGGTCCACTATGGAGTTCAGTGTTAAAGGGCAGATTGCTGTAGCGGTCACTGTTAAGGGTGCGGGTTATTGTGGAAATCAATGTTAACCATACAGGGTACTGTGGAGGTCACTAATAAAGGGGAGGTCAATGTGGAAGTCACTGTGAAAGGGGAGGGCACTGTGGATGTTACCGTTAAGGGGGCCAGCTGCTGTGGAGGTCACTATTTAGGAAGGAGGGGACTGTGGAGGCCACTATTAAAGTGTCAGAGAAATACAGTGGAGGTCACTGTTAAGGGAGCAGGGTACTGTGACAGTCACTGTTAAAGGAGATGTCACTGTGGAGGTCTCTGTTAAGGGGGGCGGGAATGGTGGTGGTCAGTTGAGAGGACTGTAACCTATCATCAGTGTTAAACAATAGAAGCCTGCAGGTCTTTCTCTTCATATCCCAACTGCCATACACAAGGTCACATGTCTCTTATCAGCCAATAGAAGCTTGCAGGTCCTTAGTCTCCACATACACACAGTTTTACACCAGATATCCATAACAACCCAGCCAATTCTTTTCACTGCTGTAGGTCAGCTTTAAAGGGACAGGGTGCTGTGGATGACACTGTTAAGGGAGTGGTGGACTGTGCAGATCACAGTTAAGGGGGTAGGTAGGGTGGCCATTCAGGCCACCCTCAAAAGACGGACTTAAAACACTTAAGGGGACGGTCCACTATGGAGTTCAGTGTTAAAGGGCAGATTGCTGTAGCGGTCACTGTTAAGGGTGCGGGTTATTGTGGAAATCAATGTTAACCATACAGGGTACTGTGGAGGTCACTAATAAAGGGGAGGTCAATGTGGAAGTCACTGTGAAAGGGGAGGGCACTGTGGATGTTACCGTTAAGGGGGCCAGCTGCTGTGGAGGTCACTATTTAGGAAGGAGGGGACTGTGGAGGCCACTATTAAAGTGTCAGAGAAATACAGTGGAGGTCACTGTTAAGGGAGCAGGGTACTGTGACAGTCACTGTTAAAGGAGATGTCACTGTGGAGGTCTCTGTTAAGGGGGGCGGGAATGGTGGTGGTCAGTTGAGAGGACTGTAACCTATCATCAGTGTTAAGGGGCAGGTGCTGTAGAGGTCAATGTTAAGGGGGTGGGACCCTGTGGATGTCACTGTCAAGGGGGTGGGGTGCACTGGAACTCAGTGTTAAAGGGGCAGGATGATGTGAAGGTCAAAGTTAAGGGGGTGGGCTGCTGTGGAGGTCCCATTTTAAGGAGATGGCGCACTGTGGGGGTTTGTGGAGGTCACTGTTAAGAGTCGGGGTGCTGTAGAGGTCACTGATATAGTGGATATTGTCTCTCTTTTAACAACACACACAAACATTATATGAAATAGATTAACCCTTTCAGTACCAAGCCACCTTTCACCTCAAATCCCAGGCCGTTTTTTTGCAAATCTGACATGTGTCACTTAATGTGGTAATAACTTTTGAACGCTTTTACTTATCCAGACCATTCTGAGATTGTTTTCTGATCACATTGTGCTTCATGACAGTAGTAAATTTGAGGCAAAATATTTAATTTTTATTTATGAAAAAATGCCAAATTTACCAAAAATTTTGAAAAATTAGCAAATTTCCAAATTACAATTTCTCTAATTTCAAAATACATAGTAATACCTCCAAAAATAGCTATTATTTTACATTCCCCATATGTCTATTTTACGTTTGGATCATTTTGAAAATTACATTTTATTTTTTTGGGACGTTATAAGGCTTCTAAGTTTAGAATAAAATCTTAAAATTTTAAGAAGATTTCCAAAACCCATTTTTTTTATGGACCGGTTCAGTTATGAAGTCACTTTGTGGGGCTTATATAGTGGAAACTCCCCATAAACCACCCCATTTTAGAAACTACACCCCTCAAGCTATTCAAAACTGATTTTACTAAGTTTGTTAACCCTTTATGTGTTCCATGAGAATTGATGGAAAATTGGAATGAAATTTCAAAATGTCATTTTTTTTTTGCAGATTTTAAATTTTAATCCATTTTTCTTTGAAACATAACAAGGAATAGCAGCAAAATAAAACTCAAAAACTATTAACCCGATTCTGGAGTTTTCAGAAATACCCCATATGTGCGCAAAAACTAATGTATGGGGGCACAGCAGGCTTTAGAGTGCAAGGAGCACCATATGGCTTATGGATAGCGGAATTAGCTGGAATTATAATTGGGAGCTATGTCGCACATGAAGACACCCTAAACTGGCCCTACAGTGGAAACCCCTAAAAAGTGACCCCATTCCAGAAACTACACCCCTCAAGGAGTATTTCAAGGTGTGTAGTGAGCACTTTGACCCATCAGGAGTTTCACAGAATTTGGAAACACTTTGCTGTGAAAATGAAAAAATACCATTTTTTCCAGAAAAAGTTGTTTTATGCACACATTTTTCACATTCAAAAAGGGTTAAAGGAGAAAATTCACCCCATATTTTGTTCCCCATTTTGTCCCCATTCAGAAGACACCCCATTTGTGCTCGTAGCCCGCTGTATGGGCACACAGCAGGCCCCTAGAGGCAAACAGCAAAATATGGATTTTGCAGGCCAGAATTTACAGACATGGTTTTTTAGTGCCATGTCTCATTTAAATAATTCCTGAGGTCCCCAGAAATTAAAAACCCAAAGAAGTGACCCCATTCCGGACACTACACCCCTCAAGGAGTATTTCAAGGTGTGTATTGAGCACTTTGACCCATCTGGCGTTTCACAGAATTTGGAAACACTTGGCTGTGAAAATGAAAAAATACCATTTTTTCCAGAAAAAGTTGCTTTATGCACACATTTTTCACATTCACAAGGGGTTAAAGGAGAAAATGCACCCCACATTTTGTTCCCCATTTTCTCCCCATTCAAGAGACACCCCATTTGTGCTCGTAGCCCACTGTATGGGCGCACAGCAGGCCCCTAGAGGCAAACAGCAAAATATGGATTTTGGAGGTCAGAATTAATGTTTTTTTTAGTGGCATGTCTCATTTAAATAATTCCTGAGGTCCCCAGAAATTAAAAACCCCTACAAATGACCCAATTTTGGAAAGAGCACCCCCGTACGAACACTTTAAGTGGTAGAAAGGGTACTTTTTCACAAACTGGGATCTCACAGAAATGAATATGTAGTGATGGTGAAAAGTGGATATGTAAGATACAGAGACTAAATGTGAGGTAGAAAGTGAAAAAAATTCAGAGTACATCAGGGATGAAACTAATCCATGGATTGGTGGTAGATTCTGAAACAATCCTTGATGCACAAGCCAGGTTTTTCAGGGCAGGTTTTGCAGTGGTATATAGTGTCCTTCCTAATCCCCCTTTGGAACACACCCTGCATCGTTTTTGGGTCCTTCCCTTCCTAGCTGTTTGGGGGACTTCACCAGGAAAATGTTGCCCTGCTACCGTAACTTGCAGAAGTACTGGGGGCCTCTTCTGCTTGGCTTGGACGATTTAGGGCCTTTATCACCACCTCTTGAAATTGAAGGAATGTTCTTGTCTGGCCTGTAGATCTAAAAATCACAAATGCATTGTACAGCGCCACCTGTACAAGGTGCACGGCCAGCTTTTTGTACCACACTTTGGTTTTTCGTGTGGCATTCTAGGGCTTCAGAACTTGATCTGAAAGATCAACTCCTCCCATGCTCTTGTTGTAGGCCAGGATGCAGTCTGGTTTGGGGACAGTGGTAGTGGTACCACGTACACGGGCAGGGGAGCAGGTGTTGGGTTGAATACTGGTCAGTACAAGGACATCCCTCTTGTCCTTGTACTTAACCGCCAACATGTTCTGATTGAGGAGAGCACGGCTTTCTCCTTTTAGTAGTGGTTGCCCTACAAGGGATCTAGGGAGGCCTCTCACAGTACGTCTGGAAGCTAGGGATTGGAAGAGTGGTAGACTCGTGTAGTAATTATCCACATATAGATGGTAACCCTTATCTAGCAGTGGGTGCAGCAAGTCCCACACAATCATCCCACTAACTCCTAGGCCGGGGGGGCATTCTGGGGGTTCAATTCGGGTGTCCCTCCCTTCATAAACCCAGAACTTGTGAGTGTACCCAGAGCTACTCTCACAGAGTTTATACATTTTTATGCCATACCTTGCCCGCTTGCTGGGCAGGTACTGGCGGAATGCTACTTTGAAAAGCAATAGGGTTTCGTCTATGCAGATATTTTGATCGGGGGTGTACTCTTCTGAAAACTTTGTATTGAAGTGTTCAAGGATGGGTCTAATTTTGTACAAACGGTCATATGCAGGGTCATTCTGGGGTGGGCATTGTGCATTATCATTGTAATGCAAAAGTTTTAGGATTGATTGAAAGCTATTCTGGGCTATGGTTTGACTGAAAATTGGAGTGTGGTACAAGGCATCCACACTCCAATACTGTTTTATTTGTGATTTTTTAACAAGCCCCATGTGCAGCACGAGTCCCCAAAAGGTCGTCATCTCCACAGCATTGACTGGGGTCCAACCTTGGGGTCTAGCATATGGGTTGTGGGGTTTTGGGAAATATATCACTG
>ONZH01006494.1:0-38206 GCA_900303285.1 Rhinella marina | reverse complement strand
AGAGATTTTTTCTATGTAGCTGTATCAGTGAGAGCAAAAGACCTTTTTTAATTACGTGACGTACAGAATGGGTCACCTGGACAAATACGGATTGTGGTTTGTGGTGACTGAACAGCTGAACTGTGACACACAGAATGGTTCCACACAGCTGTATGAAATGGATTTATATCACTGAGATAAAACAATAAAAAAAAATTGTTATATATGGCGATAGCTGCACTACTAGTGCCAGCCAGCCCAGCCAGGAGACAAAAAAATGTCTTGTAGTAAATGTCTGTTGGGTTCTTTTGAGATCACTCCTGCCTAACAGAGAACTAAATCCAGGCCCTAACACTCTCCCTGAAATGCAGCAGATCTGTCCCTAACGACATCCAGGCAGCGACTGAGCCGAGCACTGCGGGCAGTCACTAGTATATTCCAGGGTCACCTGATCAGGCCAGCCAACCCCTGCAATCGACATGTAAGGGCCCCACGTGATGCTGGGTGTACCGCAGAGTCTCCTGGCTTGTGATTGGCTGAGTTTATAGGTGCCAAAAATTCAAAATGCGGGAGATGCCATTTCCTTGAGCATGGCGAGATACTCTTCCGAGCAGCGAGCACTTACGAGTACCCTAATACTCGAATGAGCACCAAGCTCGGAAGAGCATGATCGCTTATCTCTAGTCTTTATTAAACATTTTCAGCAACCACTTCAAGTCTGCCCATTGACTATAAACGTCCTTGAGCTTTGCCCCCTGTGTGCAGCACCTGTACATAGAAGCTCCATGACTCAGCTGCCTCCTGACAGCCAAGAACATGGAGCTTTAACCTGAGACCTTTTTTCCTGGTCTCCAGGCTTTTGATCACTCTGACAAGCTGTCAAAGCCATCACAAATGCTTGTACTATCTCCCTCTCATTACTGCCGGTCACAGAGCAGTTTACAACTACATATTGGGTGTTTTTGCAAACTTCAGAATCAGGAAAATAAATATTCAGGTTTTATTTGCTGTTTACCCTTGCTATCTTATGGGAAAAATGAATTAAAAATTGAAAATCTGCGAAAAAATATATGTATTTTAAATCTAACCTTCCTTCTGTTTTAATTCTTGTGGGAAATCTAAAGGGTTAAAGGGGTTGTCCGAGTTATTTTTTTGTTCTTTATATGTTTCTAACTTGTCAGGTATAACAACTTTCCCATATACTTTGTGTTTCTAAAGCTGCTTGTTTCTCAGAGTTGACTGAGGGTCACATGACCTGTGATGTCACCTTATCTCCCTGGTCTATGATGTTTCGGTCACAAGCCTCAGAGTTCAGATAACAGTCTGTACACGAGACGTCACTGGCCACGCCCCCTTTGTTTGCCGGGCTGCTATCTGCTCTCTCCCTGGTTTCCTTCAGATAAAACATTAACCCCTTCAGCCAGAACACACTGAGGGCTCAAGGCTTTACAACAAACAGTAGCTGCAGCAGTGAGAGGAGACAAATGCTGGGCACAAGAGCTGTAGAGGAATTGTATTGTACAAGAACAGGTAGGGAGAAATTCCTGTATGTATTAGCATTGTCATTGTACAGCTGGGACTTGTAGTCCTACACATACAACATGCGGCTGAGTATTCCAGCAGGCAGACATATCACTCAGCACTTGTATTCATTCCCTTTGCAGAGAGGGGGGGAGAAGGGGGAGGGGCTGAGATTGTTGTTATTGCATGTAAACAAAGACCAGAAGAGAACCAGGGAAATTAGGAAATATGGGTTTTTTTTTGCCTAAAACTTGCTTAACTTAGTTATATATTGCTGCCCATCAGATTTACAGTGCTATATATTTTTTTGTCATAACTCGGACAACCCCTTTAACAAACTTTGTAAAATCAGTTTGGATTACATTGGGGGCTGTAGTTTCTAAAATATGTTCATTTATGGGAGGTTTCTATTATTTAAGCCCCTCAAAGTCACTTTAGAACTGCAAAGGTCCTTTAAAATTAACTATTGGAAATTTTCATGAAAATCTTAAAAATTACATGTAAAATTTGAAGCCTTCTAACGTCCTAAAAAAATAAAATTACATTTCCAAAATTATGCCAACATAAAGTGGACATATGGTGAATGTTCATTAATAACAATTTTATTAGATATGGCTATGCAACTTAAAAGCAGAGAAATTCATATTTAAAAAATTGCGATTTTTTTTTTTTCAAAATTTTCAGTAAATTTAGATTTTTTATAAATAAAGGTAAAACATATTGACTCAAATTTACCATTAACATGAAGTACAATGTGTCATGAGAAAACAATCTCTGAATGGCTTGGATAAGTAAAAGCGTTCCAAAGTTATTACCACATGAAGTGACACATGTCAGATTTGCAAAATTAAGCCTGGTCTTGAAGTAGTTATCTCTTTGCCTAGCTGTGAGCTTCATAATTTTACTTTCACATTGAGCCATTATCTGCCAGCTATGTATATCCCTTATCTTTCAACTTATAACAGCTCATAAACACTTATATAAGCCATATTCTTATTAGTAACATAAAAAATTGAGCTATAATGAGTGTTTATGAGTTCAGGAGATCAGAGATAAAGAGTTGTCAGCTGAGCTGCCTGGCGGGAAATCTCCAGGCTGTACAGAGAGTAGGGTTGAAATTTTTTAATGAACACCAATTTAAAGAAATGATTTCTAGCTCTAAATTACCCTCAAAGGTTTCCATAGCCTTTAAAGCTTGATTCTTTGACCTACAGATCTACCTTAAATTTTACTTTCAAAATGTGATGTTGTAGATATTGACCACTTGATGCAAAGTATAATGCTTCCAAAGAGAGAGGAATCGTCTTAATTATCTATCTATCTATCTATCTATCTATCTATCTATCTATCTATCATACAAAAAAATAGCATACAAAAAATCTCGGCAGCACTATATGAATGATGAGGTGCAATGCCTGTGAATCTGACAAGGATCAGTTCAATAAACAACATAAAAATAGGCAGCACTCTCAAAGTAAAATGAAAAACGGAGGAACTTTATTCACCCATGTGTAGGACGCGACGTTTCGGCTCAGACTGAGCCTTTCTCTTGCTTGAGAAAGGCTCTGTCTGAGCCGAAACGTCACAGACGGTCCACTGCACCATTACATTTTCTTCATCATTGCCAATTACTTTTTCACCAACTGTTGTCTGGCAATGATAAAGGGGAAGGTGTCATCCTCCTACAATTCTACACTTGCTCTCAATTGAAAAGGGGATGTTCTTGCCGTGGCCTTCCTCATAGTGGCCGCTTCTGCGGACGACAGAGGTGGTGTACCTACTGACAGCCTGACCGAACACGATGGCAGACCGGGAGACACTCCCTCATGTAAAATTGTTTTCGAGTGTCTGCGGTTGACCCTCCTGTAAAATATTTTTTTTGTTTTCCCTGTTATTAATGTACAACCCATGGCTGGCATGGTGGGAATATATAGGGAAGCACCCAACTAGCTGCAACGAAGGTCCATCACCCATGCCCATGCTGGCACTGCTCTCCTATCCCCAGCCACACGATGCAGGCATAAGCCTGACACAGCATGGCGGTGACACCAACAAGTGACCAAGTTAGATGAGGTAGCAGGTGAGCCACCCAAAAATTTAGCCTGACGCAGCATGGCGGTGACAACAGAGTGACCGAGTTAGACTGAGGTAGCAGGAAGTTAAGCACGGATGGTAATTCGAAGGTGGAGGAGGAGGGGTTGGAGAAAGTGGCATAGTAATTCTGACAAACCGTGAACGAGGCAGGCCCCGCAATCCTCCAAGTGGGCAGTACATGAGCGGCCCCAGGGTCAGACTCGGTCAGAGTATGTGAAATGTTCAGGGTGGCCGAATGCCGGGCTCGACGGCGGACCCGTTTCGGGTTATCGATTGTCGAAATGTTGGCTTACATCAAGTTTAGTATCTGTTCTTATCAGTTGCTGTGGCTGTTGGTGGTAAAGTGGTGAGCATAGCTGCTTCCCAAACAGTTGACCCGGGTTCGATTCCCGTCTATCACAGGAGGCAATTAAAAGAAGAACAAAAAAAAAATCTGTACAATATCTAATACGTCGCCTACCCGGGTAAATTGTTTGGAGAGAGGGCCTGTAGGTGGGGGGCAGGCTGGGGGGAAGGAGGTTGAGTGCCCCCTTGGCTAGCGTGTGTGGTGGTGACAACAGCCGGATGGAGTTCGAATGACTACGCAGGACCCCAACTTAAAAATTTAGCATCAACCGGTACAGTTGTCAACTATGAGCTTGATCAAGTGTGGTATGTGTTCTATGTATTCTTCTGAGTTTAATACCGTATATGGCACCTATCCGGAAAAATAGTTTGGAGAGAGAGGAAAAAGACGTATTTTTAAAAGTGACGTTCAGTATAGATCAGTTAAAGAGAAAGAAAGGATTTTATGAAATGGATTTGTATAGGTGCACCTCCGGAAAAATTGTTTGGAGAGAGGGCCAGTAGGTGGACCTCCGGAAAAATTGTTTGGAGGGCCTGTAGGTGGAACTCTGGAAAAATTGTTTGGAGAGAGGGCCTGTAGGTGGACCTCAGGAAAAATTGTTTGAAGAGAGGGCCTGTAGGGGGCCCTCCTGAAAAATTGTGGTAAGAGTGCCAGTTGGACCTCTAAAAAATGGCGTTTTTTTGGTGAGCGTTAGGCAAAGACGAGAAGGAGGAGGAGTAGAAGGAGTAGAGAAGATGAATCGGATACATAAGTAATGTAAATCTTTAGCTGCTTTCCCCCGGAGGATATTTAAATTCCGGTGAAATCCATGCTTTGTTCATTTTAATAAGCGTCAGCCTGTCAGCGCTGTCAGTTGACAGGCGTGTACGCTTATCGGTGATGACGCCACCAGCTGCACTGAATACCCGCTCTGAAAGCACGCAAGCGGCAGGGCAGGCCAGCACCTCCAAGGTGTACAGCGCCAGGCCACGTGTCCAGTTTTGAAACCCAGTAGTTGTATGAAGCAGAGTGATCACGCAGGATGTTGGTATGGTCAGCTAGGTACTCCCTCACCATCTTTCTGTACAGCTCCCCCCTACTCTGCCTAGACTGGGGACAGGTGACAGTGTCTTGCTGGGGTGACATAAAACTGGCAAAGGCCTTGGAGAGCGTTCCCCTGCCAGTGCTGGACAAGCTGCCTGCTCGCCTCCTTTCCCCCGCTACTTGGCCCACAGAACCATGCCCTCTGCCGCTAGCGGCGTCAGATGGGAAGGATTGTTTCAGCTTGTGCACCAGGGCCTGTTGATATCTATTCACTCTCATACTCCTTTCCTCTGCAGGGATGAGAGTGGAAAGGTTCTGCTTGTACCGTGGGTCCAGGAGAGTGAACACCCAGTAATCGGTGTTTGAAAAATTGCTTCTAACACGAGGGTCACGGGATAAGCAGCCTAACATGAAGTCTGCCATGTGCGCCAGAGTCCCAACACGCAACAATTCCCTCTCCTCACTGGCCTGACTCTCCATTTCCTCCTCCTCTCCCTCCTCCTTCTCTTCAGCCCATACACGCTCAAAAGTTAAGAAGGACTGAGCACTGGTACCCTCTACTGTCTCTCCGACATTCTCCTCCTCTTCCTCCTCATCCTCATCGCCCTCCTCTGATACGCACTGAGAAACTGACCGGGGGGTGCTCTGGCTATCAAGCGACGTATCTTCCTCCACCGTCTCTTGTGACAAGCGCAAAGCATCCGACTTGATGCTGAGCAGTGAGTTTTTCAACAGGCAAAGCAGCGGGATGGTGAGGCTGATAATGGCGGCATCGCCGCTGACCATCTGTGTTGACTCCTCAAAGTTGCTCAACACCTGGCAGATATCAGACATCCACGTCCACTCCTCATTGTAGACTTGAGGAATCTGACTGAACTGACTACCAGTTCTGGTAGAAGTTGACATCTGGCAGTCTACAATCGCTCTGCGCTGCTGGTAAACTCTGGATAACATGTTTAATGTCGAATTCCATCTTGTGGGCACGTCGCACAACAGTCGGTGAGCGGGCAGTTGTAGGCGGCGCTGCCCTAAGAGTGGCAGCATCTGTGATGGACTTGCGGAAATGCGCACAGATGCGGCGCACCTTGGTGAGCAAATCAGACAGATTGGGGTATGTCTTGAGGAACCGCTGAACTATTAGATTGAACACGTGGGCCAGGCATGGCACATGTGTCAGTCTGCCGAGTTGCAGAGGGAAAAATAGTGGCGGCTGGGGACTGAATACCGAGGGTCAGCCACCGCCATGAGATTGCGAAAGGCCTCGGTCTCTACCAGCTTATAGGGAAGCATCTCCAGCCTTAGCAATTTGAAGATGTGGACATTGAGGGCTTGGGCATGTGGGTGGGTGGAACTGTATTTCCTCTTGCGCTCCAGCGTCTGCTGTAAAGACAGCGCTGGGACACATTGGTGGACGCTGTGGAGGATCGTGGAGGCGAAGGTGTGGTTTTCCGGCGGGAGGCGCTCATGCCGGGGTCCTGGGCAGGGGGTTGACTAGCAGAGGCAGCGAGTGACACAGGGGAAGGAGCAGTGGTGGGACCCGCAGGAGGTGGTGAACGGCCTTGGTTCCATTGAGTGGGGTGTTTAGCACTCATATGCCTGCGCATGCTGGTGGTGGTTAGGCTGGTAGTGGTGGCACACCTGCTGATCCTGGTGTGGCACAGGTTGCACACCACAGTCCGCCGGTCATCCTCACTTTCTTTAACCCCTTCAACACCGGGCCTATTTTCACCTTCCTGACCGGGCCATTTTTTGCAAATCTGACATGTGTCATTTTATGTGGTAATAACTTTGGAACACTTTTACTTATCCAGGCCATTCTGAGATTGTTTTCTTGGGACACATTGTACTTCATGACAGTCATAAATTTGAGTCAATATATTTCACTCTTATTTATGGAAAAATCCCAAATTTACCAAAAATTTGGAAAAATTTCCAAATTTCCAAATTTCAATTTCTCTACTTTCAAAATACACAGTAATACCTCCAAAAATAGTTATTATTTTACATTCCCCTTATGTCTACTTTATGTTGGCATCATTTTGTAAATGTAATTTTACTTTTTTAGGACGTTAGAGGGCTTAGAAGTTTAGAAGCCATTTTTCAAATTTTCACCAAATTTTCCAAAACCATTTTTTTAAACGCCAATTCAGATATAAAGTGATTTTGAGGGGCTTACATAATGAAACCCCCCATAAATGACCCCATTTTAGAAACTACACCCCTCAAGTTATAAAAAACTGCTGTTACAAACTTTGTTAACCCTTCAGGTGTTCCACAAGAATTAAAGGAAAATGGAGGTGAAATTTCAAAATTTCACTTTTTTGGAACAACACAGTAAGGGTTAACAGCAAACTAAACCTCAATACTCATTACTCTGATTCTGCAGTTTACATAAATACCCCATATGTGGTGGTAAACGTCTCTATGGGTTTGTGGCAGTGGTCAGAAGGAAAGGAGCGCCATACGGATTTTGGAGGCAGATTTTGCTAGAATAGTTTTTAGGCACCATTTTGTAATTGAGAGACCCTGATGTACCCCTTCAGTGGAAACCCTCAAAAAGTGACCCCTTTTGGAAACTACACCCTTCAAAGAATATAATAAGGGGGTACTGGACACTTTGACCCCCTAAGTGTTTTACGGAATTTGGAAACACTAGGCTGTGAAAATGAAAAGTTTCATTTCTTCCAATAAAATGTTGCTTTAGCCCCAAATTTTTCATTTTCACAAGGGGTAACAGGAGAAAAGCACCCCATAATTTGTTACCCATTTTCTCCTGAATACGGCAACACCCCATATGTGGTGGTAAACTGATGTGGGGGCACATGGCAGGACTCAAAACAGAAGGAGCGCCATATGGATTTTGCAGATTTTGATGGATTGGTTTGCGGGTGCCGTTGATTTTTAACTTTTTGAGTTATTGTCTTATGTGGGGGCTCATTTTTTGCGGGACGAGATGACGGTTTGATTGGTACCATTTTGGGGTACATAAGACTTTTTGATCGCTTTGTATTACAGTTTTTGTGAGTCAAGGTGAAAAAAATAGCAGTTTTGGCATGGTTTTTAAAAAAATTTTTTTACAACATTCACCTGGGGGGCTATCTCATGAAATATTTTTATAGAGCAGGTTGTTACGGACGCGACGATACCCAATATGTCTAACTTTTTTATTTTTGGAAAGTTTTACACATTAGATGCATTTTAGAACAGAATAAAATCTTTTGTTTGTGTTGCCATTTTCAAAGAGCTAAGGAAGGCATCCGGCTGATATCTCAGCCATCGGGTCCCCGTCACAGCAGCGCGGGGACCCGATGGCAACCCCTTCCCACCGCATGTGCTGCGGTCACCGATGCTGGTGCATACATCAGGGGTCCGGCTACTGGTCACAGCCGGACCCCCGCCGCTAATCGGTCGGGCGCAGCTCCTGCACCCGCCCGATCAGCGCGCCGTAGCACTACGGCGCTGGTCGGGAAGTCACTTCCCGCAATGCCGTACATGTGCGGCTCTGGTCGGGAAGGGGTTAAAGAACCTCCAGACTTGCGAACATCTAGGCCTCGCCACGGGAGCTTCACTACGTGAAACAGTTGCTGCTGATGCACCAGCTCTGGCCCTGCTTCTCCCTCTGGCCACACCACTGTAAGTTGAGACATGAAGCTAGGGAGTGTAGCTCTGCGGCGTTCCCCTGCTCCCTCATCAGCAGGTACTGTCTCACCCTTCCCAGGACCACGGCCTCTGCCCCCTGCAGTAATTGAATGCCCACGCCCATGCCCACGGCCTTGTCCTCGACCCTTAGCCCTAGGGTTCAACATTTTCTGTATATAAGTGTATTATATAAAAAAATAAAATAAATGGGCCTGCTGTACTGAAACCCACAAACTTGTTCAATCTGAACAAGTAAATATATAGGTGGATAAGTTAGATCAAAATTACGTATGTTATTACGTACCGTGCAGTATGGAGCAATTACACTGAAACTATTAGATTAGGCAGACTTGGTCTGCTTAGTTGCAACCCAGACAAATGTCGCACAGAGATTTTTGTAATGTAGCTGTATCAGTGAGAGCAAAAGACCTTTTTTAATTAAGTGACGTACAGAATGTGTCACCTGGACAGAAAATACGGATTGTGTTGAGTGGACAGCTGAACTGTGACACACAGAATGGTTCCACACAGCTGTGTGAAATGGATTTGTATCACTGAGATAAAACAACAAAAAAACTATTTTTTTATATATTTTTTTTTATATATATATTTTTTTATATTTTGTTTTTTTGGAACGTGACGTGCAGAAACTATCAGACAGCAAACTCAGCCCCTGCTGACGGTGGCTATTTTGACTGCAACCCAGACAAATGTCGCACAGAGATTTTTCTAATCTAGCTGTATCAGTGAGCGCAAAAGACCTTTTTTAATTAAGTGACGTACAGAATGTGTCACCTGGACAGAAAATACGGATTGTGCTGAGTGGACAGCTGAACTGTGACACACAGAATGGTTCCACACAGCTGTGTGAAATGGATTTGTATCACTGAGATAAAACAACAAAAAAACTATTTTTTATATATATTTTTTTATATATTTTTTTTTATATTTAGTTTTTTTGGAACGTGACGTGCAGAAACTATCAGACAGCAAACTCAGCCCCTGCTGACGGTGGCTATTTTGACTGCAACCCAGACAAATGTCGCACAGAGATTTTTCTAATCTAGCTTTATCAGTGAGCGCAAAAGACCTTTTTTAATTAAGTGACGTACAGAATGTGTCACCTGGACAGAAAATAGGGATTGTGTTGAGTGAACACTCTCCCTGAAACGCAGCAGCTCTATCCCTAACGACATCTAGACAGCATCTGAGCCGAGCACCGCGGGCAGTCACTAGTATATTCCAGGGTCACCTGATCAGGCCAGCCAACCCCTGCTATCGACATGTAAGGGCCCCACGTGATGCTGGGTTTACCACAGAGTCTCCTGGCTTGTGATTGGCTGAGTTTATAGGCGCCAAAAATGCACAATGCGGAAGTTGCCATTTCCTCGAGCATGGCGAGATACCGTAATACTCGAACGAGCACCAAGCTCGGACGAGCATGGTCACTCATCTCTAGCTGTAACCCATGGCTGTCTACCCTATGATAACACATGACCAACACCCCAGGGTGTACAAGAGAAATAGGGCAATCATACTTACATCCTACCTAGAATGGAGGGCCTGGTGGAGTCTACCAAGTGAATGTGTGTCATAATGTTTTAACCTGTTAGCCCCCCCTCCAGTGTGCATCACGCATGTCTCTGAGACCACTCAGGATTTTGGTCTTATCAGCACAATGGTTGGAAGGGTTTCTCCCACTTCATTACAAGGGAAACTTATAAACTATTACACAGAATTAAAGGGGAGAACCAATCAGTCACTTAAAAATACTCTTACAATACAGTAGTGAAATAAAACAATAGTTTATTGTGCCATTTGGGCTTATAGTACAGAATACCTATTAACATATTAAGCTGCCCCATATTAACATAGTAACATAGTAACAGTTTGTAAGGCCGAAAAAAAGACATCTGTCCATCCAGTTCGGCCTGTTTTCCTACAAGTTGATCCAGAGGAAGGCAAAAAACCCCTGTGAGGTAGAAGCCAATTTCCCCCACTTTAGGGAAAAAAATTCTTTCCCGACTCCAATCAGGCAATCAGAATTACTCCCTGGATCAACGACCCATCTCTAGTAACTATAACCTGTAATATTATTACCCTCCAGAAATACATCCAGGCCTCTCTTGAACTCTTTTAGTGAACTTACCATCACCATCTCCTCAGGCAGAGAGTTCCATAGTCTCACTGCTCTTACCGTAAAGAATCCTCTTCTATGTTTGTGTACAAACCTTCTTTCCTCCAGACGCAGAGGATGTCCCCTCGTCACAGTCACAGTCCTGGGGATAAATAGATCATGGGAGAGATCTCTGTACTGACCTCTGATATATTTATACATAGTTATTAGATCTCCCCTCAGTTGTCTTTTTTCTAAAGTGAATAAGCCTAATTTTGATAATCTTTCTGGGTACTGTAGTCCACCCATTCCAGTTATTACTTTAGTTGCCCTCCTCTGAACCCTCTCCAGCTCTGCTATGTCTGCCTTGTTCACAGGAGCCCAGAACTGTACACAGTACTCCATGTGTGGTCTGACTAGTGATTTGTAAAGTGGCAGGACTATGTTCTCATCACGGGCATCTATGCCTCTTTTGATGCAACCCATTATCTTATTGGCCTTGGCAGCAGCTGTCTGACACTGGTTTCTACAACTTAGTTTGCTGTTCACTAAAATTGCTAGGTCCTTTTCCATGTCAGAGTTACCCAATATTCAGGTGACAAATCCTCTTGAATGAGATCAATTAGTAATCTCAACTATCCTTGTGTTTTGATGATTTGTCAGGTATCCTCATATTTCTGTGTACAAATCATTAGCCACATTTACTAAACTAGATCACTCTGAAGCTGCTGATACTGGAAAACCGAACGTTCAATCAAAGTAAGCTGTCATTTGCGGAGTGTAAATTGCTGATAGATATGGCAATAAACAATACATCAGTAATAACTTATTTACCACCAGGTAGCTAGTGTAGATAGGGCTCGATTTATTCTCTGACAACTGCAGTAGTGTTCAAAGTAGTTTAGATAGATGCATAACTGACACTCAACTTTATACACCCTGACACTTCTTCTATTACTTTTCTTTGGCGCCAAATACTTTAGAATATAGAAAGATTGCATCAGAATGCATTAGTGTGTGATTGATTTATAGAGAGGGTAATAGGAAGAAGAATTAAGTTTTGTTTTCCAGAAGAAAAGATCAAAATTTAGGGAGAGTTAGAGGTAAGTATTTCCAATAAAATAAATATAATATGTAAGATATATAAAATATGGCAGATTCCACTGTGTGGAAAAGGAGAAGGCAGCACTCAGTAAATCAGTTCCAAACAAAAAGAGGGAGACCGTAATAAAGTGGAATATTAAAAAATACAACAAGGCACCAACCTAATCCACATACCTATAAACAACAAAATAAATAATACTCACTCCACCAGGGAGGGGAGTTGTCAGATAAAGCTCAAGATACTTGCAGACCCACTCCTCCCTAGCCAAGGTCACCTGTACATATCAAGTACACAGCACAAGATGTACAATAGAACTTTAGTTGTATTGGATGTACAGTATTTATTGATAATTCTCAATTATGCACTATGGGATCAGATCCTACTAATGGAGAATTCAAATCACAGTTATTTATCCATTTGAGCCATTGCTCAATAGTGAATGTAATACTTAGTATTTTCTTTCCATCTAAAAATATAGATCTTAGACAGAAATGGCTCAAACAGATGTCAAATGTGCACAACTGATGCACAGGATCTGTTTTTTTTCCAGGATCTGTTATTTTTTTTCTTTATTTTTCCGTTCTTCTGACGGATCAGAAGAATGGAAAAATAACGGTGATGTGAACTCTCCCTAAGGGCTCATGCACACGAACGTGTGCTGGCCGTGCCCGTGCTGCGGGCCGCATACGGCGAGTCCGCAATAAACGGGCACCGGCCGTGTGCAGCCCGGATCGCGGACCCATTCACTTCAATGGGTCCGCGATCCGGGAGATGCGGAGCGGAGGCACGGATCGGAACACCACGGAAGCACTACAGTGTGCTTCCGTGGAGTTTCTGGCCGTGCCTCCGCACCGCAAAAAAGTAGTGCAAGCACTACTTTTTTGCGGTGCAGACCCTCGGATTCGGATCGCGGACCCCATTCAAGTGAATGGGTCCACGATCCGCATGCGGTGGCCTCACGGTCAGTGCCCGTGCATTGCGGACCGCAGTTTGCGGCCCGCAGCACGGGCACGGCCGCCACACGTTCGTATGCATGAGGCCTAAGGCAGTATTATGTGTTGTACTGGAGTATTTGGTTCTACATTGTGGTATTTGGTTCTGCTGGGGTAGTATTTTGTGCTGCACTGTGGTATTTAGTTCTGCTGGGGTATTATTTTGTGCTGCACTGTGGTATCTAGTTCTACTGGGGTAGTATTTTGTGCTGCACTGTGGTATTTAGTTCTGCTGGGGTATTATTTTGTGCTGCACTGTGGTATCTAGTTCTGCTGGGGTATTATTTTGTGCTGCACTGTGGTATTTAGTACTGCTGGGGTATTATTTTGTGCTGCACTGTGGTATTTAGTTCTGCTGGGGTATTATTTTGTGCTGCACTGTGGTATTTAGTTCTGCTGGGGTAGTATTTTGTACCGCACTGTGCTATCTAGTTATGCTGGGCCAGTATTTTGTATTACAGTGTGGTATTTTGTTCCGCTTGGGCAATATTTTGCCCTCTAGAAGCCTATTGGCCTGGTCCTCCCTTTTCAGAATTGCTCATTTTGTCCCTCTGACCGATTTTCCTTCCACTGTTCCTCTTGCCAACCTGTTCATCAAGCACATCCTCCATCTGCATAGTCTGCCTAAAAACACTGTTTCTAATCTGGGATCTGAGGTCTGTAGATTGCTAGATGTCAAGTTGGATTTCTCCTCAACATACTATGATCAGGTAGATGGAGTGAATCAATCATGCTCTGGAGAGGTTAACCTGGTTCACTTCATTTCTTTTCTCCCTTTTCTTCCCTGGGCCAGGTTTTCTTATAACAACCATTCAGGCAAGGCTACCAGTCAGTCTCTATTTTATATGTATATGGTCTACTGGGAATTCCAGATAATCTGTGAAACTTCGATTTCCAGTCTCTTCTTAGGTACCAACTGCAGAGTCTACCCTCATTACCAGATTACCTGCAGATCTGGTCGGAGACTGAATCTTCACTAATCCAGACTCGCAAAAAAAATGAAAAATGTGAAAAATGGAAAAAAATGCGCAGACCAACAGACTACCACCATACTTCTCTCTTTGAAACAAAATCTGACTATACTCCAGGAACATTAAGTTAAAGGCATCCTCCTTTAAGTTTGTACCAGATCCTAAATTACGTTTAAAGACTAGAAGCAGATTAACCTTGTGTGTTACAAATTACCCCTTTCGACTTTGTTACATATTTTCAATTCTTTCCAATTTTAGCACCTTAAACTGGTGGTGCTCAGCCATTACTCTAGATCTTCAGTCTCTGCCCCCACTCCAGCCAGCCCTGAAGATTTGAGTCTGATTCTTTATTTTAAAAAACTGAGCATTTTTTGCCGTAATTTTCCCAGTAGTGGTGCATCTTCTTGCCACATTTCTACCAGTTGATACCACCATAACCTTATGCACGTGTAAATCCATCTTATAACAAGTGTGCATAGCAAGCAGTACATCAGAAAAGGCATTATATGAAGTGGATACTGAAGGAAATAGTCTAATAAAGTGCTTGATCTGCATTGCTAAATAGTGGATGTAATATGTAGTGTTGCTAAGCAACTTCATTTAATGGACCTGCAAAGGACATTGTAGTGTTAATTGTTAATTATATGTCAGTAATTTTATCAGCTGAAGTCATGACACTACGTATTGTCAATGTTCCTAGTCTAGTCAAAAATGCAGATATCAGCTTCTCATAAGCATAAGTGCCCAGGAGAGAGTCAAGACAAATTAGAAGCAATTAGAGTATCATATGTCACATTGGAGTAGGGCATCTTCCAAAATAATAACCCCACTGAATTTAATTAGTATGCTTATTAAATGTCCACCAAGCAGTATAAAGTTTGTTTTTTTATTTTATTTAATCCTGCGTTGATGGGCCACAAATCAGGCTAGAGTATCTGACACAAAAAATCTGCTGTTTTATTCCAAGTCATAGTCAGGGCCGTATTTAGGGTTCATGCTGCCCTAGGCACTCTCTGTGATAGCACGCCCCAACCGCCCCCCCCCCAACGTGACCAATTCCCCCACGCCCCCAAATAGTAGCATAGTAGCCTCTCCTCAGCCCCCCGCCCCACACTATAGTAGCCTCCTCCCCCCACAGTAGCATAGTAGCCTCTCCTTAGAACCCCCCACCCCATAGTAGCCTCGTTACCCCCACCCCCCATAGTAGCCTCTTCTCACCCCCCCACCGCATAGTAGCCTCTCCTCGTTACCCCACCCCCCATAGTAGCCTCCTCCCCCCACAGTAGCATAGTAGTCTCTCCTCAGTAGCCCCCCAACCCCATAGTAGCCTTGTTACCCCACCCCCCATAGTAGCCTCCTCCTGGACTTATTACAGTGACCTATCCTCCCCCCCAACCCCCTGGATACTAAAAATGGTCCTCTGCCAAGCCAATTAACCCCCACCCAACTACCCCACCATCCCCATACACCCAACTACCCTCAGTCTGTACCCCCCCCCACCTGCCGCTGGTGCACCTAGATTTTCTGATGCCCAAGGCAAAACTTGAAATTGAAACGCCCCCCCCCCCATGCCAAATTCTCAACCTAATCCCTTCCCGCCAGTCCTACTGTTAAAGGGGTTGTCCTCTTTTTACTACTGATGACCTATCCTCACAATAGGTCATCAATATCAGATCGGCTGGGGTCCTCTGGCACCCTGACGATCAGCTGTTTGAAGAGAGAGCAGAGCTCATATGAGAGCTGCTTTCTCTGCTCTGTTCACCTGCTTGCCATAGAATTTGCAGTGAAGAGCAGTAAACAGAGCAGAGAAAGCAGCGCTCGTACAAAAAAAAAAAAAAAAAAAGACAACCCCTTCAAAGACAGACTTGGAAAACATTTTATACAGCACTACAGAGCATACAGGGTCATACAGCGCCACATATGTACCTCTTACATCCAGTGACTTCTCTTCTCTGATGACGTTTTCTTTCCTCTTCTTCTGTCAGACCAGACCGCCACGGTGACTTCTTTCAGCTGTGCCTCGTCTCTGAAGAGTTCAACAAACAGACATCTTACTTTCCTACTTTTCCATCATCCTCTCACCTTCTCCACATCTCACCCTGCCCGCCCCCCCATACTATACTACAGAAACAGCCCCCCTGAAAATACTGGCACCACACAGAAAAACAGTACCCCCTTACCTTTCAGATCAGATCCCCATATCAAACCCCAGATGAGACCCCCCATCAGACCTCCAAACTCCCATATCTGACCCTCACTAGACCTCCAAAGCCCCAATCAGACCCTCATTAGGCCTCCAGACCCCTAATCAGACCTCCAGACCCTCAATCAGACCTCCTTCAGACCCCTAATTAGATCCCCAATCATACCCCCCCTCTTCTGGCCCTATATTATACTCTTGTGGCCCCCATATAGAACTCTTCTTCTGGGGCCCATGTCAGACCCTCCCCCCTTCTGGCCCCATGTCAGAACCCCTTTTCTGGCCCCCATTTTAGACCTCCCTTTCTGGTCCCCATTTCTGTCCCACCATTTCAGATCCCCCCCCCCATTCTGTCCCACCATTTCAGACCCCCCCCCATTCTGTCCCACCATTTCAGACCCCCCCCATTCTGTCCCACCATTTCAGACCCCCCCATTCTGTCCCACCATTTCAGACCCCCCCATTCTGTCCCACCATTTCAGACCCCCCCCATTCTGTCCCACCATTTCAGACCCCCCCCCATTCTGTCCCACCATTTCAGACCCCCCCATTCTGTCCCACCATTTCAGACCCCCCCCATTCTGTCCCACCATTTCAGACCCCCCCATTCTGTCCCACCATTTCAGACCCCCCCATTCTGTCCCACCATTTCAGACCCCCCCATTCTGTCCCACCATTTCAGACGTGGGGGTCTGAAATGGTGGAACAGAACACCATTTCAGACCCCCCCATTCTGTCCCACCATTTCAGACCCCCCCATTCTGTCCCCACCATTTCAGACCCCCCCATTCTGTCCCACCATTTCAGACCCCCCCATTCTGTCCCACCATTTCAGACGGGGGGGTCTGAAATGGTGGAACAGAACACCATTTCAGACCCCCCCCATTCTGTCCCACCATTTCAGACCCCCCCCATTCTGTCCCACCATTTCAGACCCCCCCATTCTGTCCCACCATTTCAGACCCCCCCATTCTGTCCCACCATTTCAGACCCCCCCATTCTGTCCCACCATTTCAGACCCCCCCATTCTGTCCCACCATTTCAGACCCCCCCATTCTGTCCCACCATTTCAGACCCCCCCATTCTGTCCCACCATTTCAGACCCCCCCATTCTGTCCCACCATTTCAGACCCCCCCATTCTGTCCCACCATTTCAGACCCCCCCATTCTGTCCCACCATTTCAGACCCCCCCATTCTGTCCCACCATTTCAGACCCCCCCATTCTGTCCCACCATTTCAGACCCCCCCCCATTCTGTCCCACCATTTCAGACGGGGGGGTCTGAAATGGTGGAACAGAACACCATTTCAGACCCCCCCCCATTCTGTCCCACCATTTCAGACCCCCCCATTCTGTCCCACCATTTCAGACCCCCCCATTCTGTCCCACCATTTCAGACCCCCCCATTCTGTCCCACCATTTCAGACCCCCCCCATTCTGTCCCACCATTTCAGACCCCCCCATTCTGTCCCACCATTTCAGACCCCCCCATTCTGTCCCACCATTTCAGACCCCCCCCCATTCTGTCCCACCATTTCAGACCCCCCCATTCTGTCCCACCATTTCAGACCCCCCCATTCTGTCCCACCATTTCAGACCCCCCCCATTCTGTCCCACCATTTAAGACGGGGGGGTCTGAAATGGTGGGACAGAATGGGGGGGTCTGAAATGGTGGGACAGAATGGGGGGGTCTGAAATGGTGGGACAGAATGGGGGGGGGTCTGAAATGGTGGGACAGAATGGGGGGGGTCTGAAATGGTGTTCTGTCCCACCATTTCAAAACCCCCCCCCCCCCATTCTGTCCCACCATTTCAGATCCCCCCCATTCTGTTGCCACTTTTCAGATTCCCCCCCATTCTGTCCCACCATTTCAGACCCCCCCATTTCAGATCCCCCCATTCTGTTGCCACTTTTCAGATCCCCCCTCATTGTGTCCCCACCATTTCAGATCCCCCCCCCCCCCCCCATTCTGTTGCCACTTTTCAGATGCCCCACTCTGTCCAGATCCCTTTTTGGCCCCCACTTCAGACCTCAGATCAGACAAGAAAAAAAAAACAACAACTTACCTCTGGTCCTGGCTGTGTCCCCGCTCTCTCCTCTTCCAGGGGCCCGCGCTGAAGTCACCTGACCTCCTGCAGCGTCAGGTCAGAGGGCGCTCTGTACGTCCTGACGCTGCAGGCAGTCAGGACACAGCAGCGCCGGCCAAGCAGGAGGAGGGGTAAGTACTGCAAGTACCGGGGGGGGGGAGCCAGGATGGTTTTACAATTTTTTTTTTTTTGTTACAAGATCATTACAGATTAACCCGACGAGGTGCCGCCCCCCGCAACCCGCCGCCCTAGGCACCGTGCCCCCGGTGCCTAGTTGGTAATACGGCCCTGGTCATAGTAACTGTAACAGCACAATTCACAGTGACATTGTTACCTTGCAGCGCTCGGGTACTGGGTTTAAATCTGAGGGCAGTACAGTGACATTGTTACCTTGAGCAGTACCCCCAAGCAGGGGGTACTTACAGTACAAATTATTTTGTTCATTTATGTTATGTCATTCTATGCAGAGTTAAAAGAATTATCTCACTTGCTGCAGTCGCAGAGCTGGGGTCATGGATTTAAATCTGACTGAGGCCAACACTTGTATGTTCTCCCAGTGTCCTGCTCCCATGCTAGAAAAACAGGCTGCACTGCTGTGTTGTCTGTTTTGTAGGGATGAGCGAACTTTTGAAAAGTTCGGTTCGGTTCGCTTCGGCGAACTTTCTTGAAGTTCGGATTCGTACGAACCGAACCTAAAACGAACCTTATACGAACGAATATACGCATATTTGAGAATCTACACTAATACGTACGCTAATGCGAACATTCCCGCACAAATAACGAACATACAGTCTAGCGTTGTCAAAGGTACGCTACTTAACTGAATATGTACGCATTTGATGTGCCGTTTTTATTTTAACCAGATTCGTCTTAAAAGTTCTTAAACGAATCTGGTTCGTTACGGTTCTGTTCGCTCGTCCGAACGAACGTTCGGACGAACGAAAATAATAACCCATCTCGGCCATTCTCCTCCCAAAAGGGTGGTTTGACACGAGGGTCACACCAGGATACAAGGGATTGTAGGAGTAATAAATAATCCCTTGTATCCTGGTCTATTCTGTGGAAAAAGTAAACTTTATTTACGAACCTGATTCATACGAACTTGACGAAAGTTCGGTTCGGGGACGAACCGAACGTTCGGTAAAGTTCGTAACGAATCTGGTTCGTTACGGTTCGGTTCGCTCATCCCTACTGTTTTGGATATGATTATCTCTCATTAACAATATGGAATATGTTAGCCATATAGTGTACGAGGAATGGAAATAAATCAGTTTTTAAAAGTAGGCCAACTGCTGGTTATCTGTTCATAGAGAGCTGATTTCCAGTACAACAAGGGCACAATACTGCTAAGGTACAAGCAACTGAGTCACAAGTAAGAAAAAAAGGTAATGCCTACATATATTTTGAGAAAAATGAGTCACTAAGGGCACATGCACATGATTGCGCCGTGTCTTGCAGTCCGCATATAACAGATCAGCCAAAACACAATGCCGGCCGTGTGTGTTACGCATTTTGTGGAATGGAACAGGCGGCCCATGATAGAGATGCCTATTCTTGTCCGCAAAATGGACTAGGAATAGGACATGTTCTTTTTTTTTTTTTTTTTTGTGGGGCCACGGAACAGAGCAATTTTGCAGCCCCTTTGAAGCATCCGAGCAAAAAAAATGCAGCTCAGATGTGGACCTAAACAACGGTCGTTTGCATAAGCCCTTTAAAAAAAAGCTGCATGTTTGTGATTTTTAAAATGCAACTCACCATCACCACCTCCTCATGCAGAGAGTTCCATAGTCTCACTGCTCTTACCATAAAGAATCCTTTTCTATGTTTGTGTAGAAACCCTCTTTCCTCCAGACGCAGAGGATGTCCCCTTGCCACAGTCCTCGGGATAAATAGATGATGGGAGAGATCTCTGTACTGACCCCTGATATATTTATACATAGTTATCAGATCTCCCTGCAGTCTTCTTTTTTGTAAAGTTTTTTCTAATGTAAATAACCCTAATTTTGATAATAAAAAAAATACAGAAACCCAAGAGAAACCCTGTGGCCCCAAAATAAGTCAATGTCATTGTCTTTGGGATTCATGGGGATCCATTTGAGAACAGATCCACCTTAGCTCTCATGGCTCTTGTTGGAGAAAGAAAATTGTAAAACTGAAATATGGTTACTTTAGCAAAGTTTGAAATATGAAATTAATCTCAGACAACTTTGGGAAATGAGAAAATGCAGTTCCACTTTCGAAGGTCATCCATAATTTGATGAAGCAGATATCTATTTATTTCTGAAATATGTGGCAGAGAATTAGTCTGCGGAGCAGAGCAAAAAAAAAAAATCTCAAACAACAGCAGGCAGAGTTTGGTGAACTGCCCGCAGTGAAAATTAGTTCAATTGTGTTGATCTCCTTTGAAAGGATGTATTTAGTTGGCACAGAAGTTCAATGCAGTAGGACAATTTAGCATTGAGTTGCAGTACCCAAATAAGCATGAAATTGAATCCTATCAAACCCAAAGAAAAAATGTAAAAGATCTGTCAATCAAGTCTGAACCAGAAATTAATGTACTTGAGTTGATTGCAGTGTGGTTACAAATGATTATATAAATGTGCGTCTGATGCTGTCTGTAAAAATGCCCCATCTAAATGGTCTAGTTAAGAGGCCGGGAAGATGCTTTACAATTCTTAAAAATAACCAGCATCCTATGAACAATGCAAAAGAAAATTAGAAAAGCACCTCCAAACTATGTATAAAAAGCAAACAAGGACTACAAGTTGCAGCACACTGTTTCATGCACAAAGACACATGCAATGCAAATACTAGAAAACATGAATAAAAGCAGATTGCAAAATAGATTTGCACTTTGTGAAAATTAGAAACTCTTTTTGCACATTTTTTATCAAAATTGTGTCAGGCTCATCTGCCAACTACAAGTGGCTTCTATCAGACAGGATCTACACTAAAGACTTGTCTCTCCTGAGCGTTTGTAAAATCACGTAAGATAATGCACTAAAACAATAGATGCAAACATAATATATAGACTAAAGGTCCTTTTACACGGGCCGATTATCGGCCGAAAAATCGTTCCTAGGAACGCTAGTGCCGATAATCGGCCCGTGTAAAAGTGGCCCTAATCAGCCGACGAACGAGCAAAACGCTCGTTCGTCGGCTGATTGGATCTTTTGTAGAAACCAAAAGATCCAATCTGTCGGGCGCACATCGCCCTGTGTAAACAGGCGATGTGCGCCTGACAGTATGGAGCTTCCCGGCCGCACGAGCGATACAGCGATCACTCGTGCGGCCGGGCGCTCGATTCGTCGGGCCGTGTAAAGGCTCCCTGCCCGAGCGCCGATATCGCTGATCGGCGCTCGGGCAGGGAGAAGAATCGGCCCGTCTAAAAGGGCCTTTAGCCCTCACTCTAGTGATAAAATCTGAGACTCTCAGCCAATATATTTTGATCAAAACACATCTGTGCCCACCTACCCACACCAAGGTGGTCTCAGTCAGCAGGTCATATTCTAAACCTACTGTATGCCATATGGGCATCTAAATTCAGGAAAGCTAACACTTCACATATAGTGTGCTGCTTTTAGTTACCTCTATGTGCATCCAGCAACCGATGAGAGGAAGAGCACGTAGAGCTACATGTACCACCTTAATCAAGGCGGTCTGGAGGGGCAAAAGTGCACAAGAATGCACAGCATGCCTATTTTTTGGGAGTCTGAAATGTATTCCCACTGTACGTATCACTCTGAAATCTGCAGTAAAATCTGCATGTAACACATACCAATTGTGCATTGGATTTGCTGCAGATTTGTCAGGTATATGTGATAATGCAGTATAGCATACTTTTGTGTTTGTTCTATACATACGTAACTAAGTGGTGAATTTTTACTATTGTATTGCATCTGTTTTACTCAGGCTCTGTGTTCCTGTCCTTTCACTACTTTAGATAAATGCTCCTACACAATGCCAACTGATATCTGTCATCCAACTCTGGACTAAATGACTCATGCTATCACAATCTGTATAGGCTGCATCTTCAAGATGTTCTTCTCTTCATTATCGGCAAGCAGGAAAATTACTGTGGTTGGACCATTCCCTGATTAGAAGCAAAGTGAAGAAATAATTTAAAGCTGTTGAATCAGTGTGAGCCATGAATAAATGTCCACTTATTCATTTTCACGCTGCTTGTAAAATCATCCACAGCCTATTCCCTGGTGTGTGCTCCTCCACAATCCTGCTACCTGATTATTCTCAACGTATTTGTACCTTTTGATAAAAACTTCATTTGATGCATATGCCTTGCTGGATTGCAGGTCAGGTCCAGTTCCTGGTCCCTGATGAAGTCCAAAGCATTATAAATGACACATGGTAGGGAAGGGGCACTGTTAGAATTTTTTTTATTGGGGTCCAGGAGCTTCAAATTAATCAGGTGAGCAGATAAGTAAGCCTCCCTCCCTCAAGCCAAGTGGGGGGATTGCCAACTCCCCATTCTTGTACAACACTTTTAACCTGCACTTTGCTTCTACTTGCTAAACTTCTTTATGTCAATATCAGAAAGTCCTTTTTACACAATAGTAAGTCATACTGTTAGAATCATATAGAGATCAGTCCTAGTTTCATCACATCAGTGGTATTGCCAGCTGTAATATTTTTATAGAGCAGGTTGTTACGGACGCAGCGATACCCAATATGTCTAACATTTTTACTTTTGTTAAGTTTTACACATTAGATGCATTTTTAAACAGAATTAAATCTTGTTTTTGTGCTGCCATTTTCAAAGAGCCATATTTTTTTATTTTTTGGGCGATTGTCTTAGGTAGGGTATCAATTTCTGCGGTATGAGATGACGGTTTGATTGGTACCATTTTGGGGTATATACGCCTTTTTGATCACCTGCTATTACACTTTCTGTGAGAGTAGGTGACCAAAGAAATGGCTGTTTTGTCAAAGTTTTTTTTTTTATTGTTTTTACAGCGTTCACCTGAGGGGGAATATAATGGGATATTTTTATAGAGCAGGTTGTTACGGACATGGCAATACCCAATATGTCTAAGATTTTTATTTTTGTTAAGTTTTACACATTAGATGCATTTTTAAACAGAATAAAATCTTTTTTTTTGTGTTTCCATTTTCTGAGAGCCATATTTTTTTTATTTTTTGGGCGATTGTCTTAGGTAGGGTCTAATTTTTGCGGGACGAGATGACGGTTTGATTGGTGCCATTTTGGGGTTAATTGGTCTTTTTGATCGCTTGGTATTACACTTTTTGTGAGGCAAGGTGATCAGAAAATGGCTATTTTTACACTGTCTTTATTTTTTACGGCGTTTACCTAGCGGGGTGGGTCATGTGATATTTTTATAGAGCCGGTCGATACGGATGTGGCGATACCTACTATGCCTACTTTTATTTTTTTCCCTATTTTAAAAAAAAAAAAAAACTTTATTTTGGGAAAATGACGCTTTTTTTTTTACTTGAAACTTCTATTTTTCTTTTGCAAAACTTTATCTTTTTAACTTCTTTTTTCACTTTATTTTTTTGTCCCAGTCTGGGACTTCAACTTTTGGGGGTCTGATCCCCTGAACAATGCATTACAATACTTCTGTATTGTAATGCATTGGCTGTAAGTGTATTACATAGTGTAATACACTTACAGCCTGCTGCCTGTGAGATCCTGGGGGCTGGATCTCACAGGCTTCCGTAGAAGGCAGCCCAATGCCTAAGGAAGGCATCGGGCTGCCTTCCCTGCCATCGGGTCCCTGTCACAGCAGCGCGGGGTCCCGATGGCCTCTCCCTCCCACCACAGACATCGCACATGCCGCGGTCAGCGCAGTGCAACGGTTAATGCATTGGCATCAGTGTTTTCACCGATGCTGGTGCATACAGCAGGGGTCCAGCTATCGGCCACTGCTGGACCCCTGCAGCTGATCAGGTGAGTGCAGCTCCTGCGCCCGCCTGATCAGAGCGCCGTAGCAGTACGGCGCTGGGATTTGTGTCCCGGCTTCCAGCGCCATACATGTACGACGCTGGGAGTGTAAGGATTAACTTTTAATGAATTGTGTAAAGTAGAGTTGAAAGTTGAGCATGCATTTAATCCCCCTGCTTTTGGTATATATCAGTCTTTTTACAGTATGAACTCCGCAATATGTTCCATTTATTGCAGTTTTTCTTGATTTCTGCATTGCAGGACAAATCCATTAGAATCATTTTAGTGTTCTGCTTATCCTCTCAAAACACTAAGGTTCCAGCTTCTATATATTCACTTCTGGGAATCTCTAATACAACTTAAAATGAAACAACAGATATATGGAAAAATAATACCCTAGCTTTAACAGAAAATGACTACACAAGAAGCCTGCACAACACTAAAAGTACTAGAGCCATGTTATATAAATCCATCTATGTTCTTCCTGACAAAATGAGCTTGACACCTGAGAAAAATGGAATTACCATTTCATTTATACCTAATATTTTAGACAGCCCTTTAGCAGAAGTGTAGATTTTGTGCAGGTATATTCTGAAGCTATATATTGTAGGGTATGACTGGTTTATTTGTAATTTTGCCTATATGTGTGTAACACATGGATTCCCTTTTAGTAGTCAGGAAAATATTTTTTTATGTTTTACACTGTATTGTCTATATAGAGTGGAGGGGTATATGCTGTGATAATCATATAGGATATAGAAATACCATAGGACAATTACTGTTAATACATTTCAGGCCAAAGCGGGATCCCAACCAGGATTGTGGAGTAGTGTTGATCCCATAGAAATGTATGGGATTGCAGTGTGAGGCACTGTGTTGAATTTTTTCAATTCGTTTTGAGATCCCATTCATTTGTATGGGATCACTGCTTCTCCAAAATCCTGGCCTCGACAGGCCTCATGACTCCCAAGTGTCCCTCTTTTGGCGCAACAGTCCCTCTTTTTGACCCAAGTTCCTCTGCCCCCCTTTATTCCTTAAATGTTCCTCTTTTTGACCTGGGGAATTAATGCCTAAATGTGCAATGATAAATTTACTAAATTGCTTCTCACTAAAGTGTCTGTACGGTTTCTACCTGTATATTACACCAGAACTTCATTATTTGGTACAATTTGGACCTTAAAATATCTATAATCTGATGATTTATGTGCAAATATTTCAATGGCTACTGACACTCAAGAAAAATATTTTCCCAGGGGCTCCAAATGTTGTTAAAAATAAATAAATAAAGGAACTTATACTCACTTAACCAATCTCCAGCTGCTATATTTGTGACACAGTCAGTCAGGGGCGGACTGGGAACATTAAAGTGGCCCTGGAAAAAATACTAAAAGTGGCCCCATTTTGTAGTCGGTTCCAAATTGTTGGACGTCAGGGCCTTCAATACCATATTGTGGCACATTATACCAACCCAACAGACCCAAATACCACAGTCCATCACAAAATACTGCCAGCAGCACAAAGTACATCCCCAAAAACTTCCACTGGGAGGCTGTAAGGAGGGCCCATGTGGCCCCCTGGGCATCGGCCCACCGGGAAATTTCCCTGTAAGGTCTATGGCCAATCCGCCCCTGCAGTCAGTAATCAGGCTTTGGTGGAGTTAGAGGCATGGCCTAGTATGAAAAAAAACTGCTGTGGTGTTGCGCACCGCATATATTGTCCCTCTTTGCGATTTTCAAAACTTGGGAAGTATGTGCGACCATTGTCACCATGTAGCTGTACTCTTAGTCCTAGTGAGGTATAATGTTAGGTTTTGATGGTAAAGAATATGTGGGCATTATTTGTATTACTATTGGAAGGATTTACCTGATCTTGAAGTTTGATTGTCCTGCTGGCATGGCAGACTTACCAATGACATTGTGTAATCTCAGCTCCTTATCTCTGATCTGACCTTATAAACACTCATTATAGCTCAATTCTTATGTTACTGATAAGAAGATAGCTTAAAAGAGTGTTAATGACCTGTCAGTATTTCAAAGGTAAGGGATATACTAAGCAGATAATAGCTCAAAGTGAAAGTAAGATGGCCACAGTTTGGCAAAGAGGTAACCCTTTAGGACAAAAACTGCTGAAAATTTTTTAATAAAGACCAACTAAAAAATGATTTTTAGCCAAAAATGAGTAAAATGCAATAATAAAAAATGTATGTCATGTAGACTGTGTGCAATTTCCACTGATGTGCATAAGTATAGATTCCTTAGTATCCATGAGCTGCAGGCTTCTACCAACCTTCAGCCAGGTTTTGCCCTATGTACAGTAATAGAGAGAAAACTATCAATCAACATCAGGAGAGTGAAATATGTAGGTGGGGTAAACCATGCAGCTCATGAATATAGATGCAAACGTTGCAACTAGAGATGATCGAAGTTTTGAAAAATTTGATTCAGCAACTTCATCAAAGTTAGCTAAGAAATTTCATTCATTCCAAATTAATCTCTCATGAATTGCTATAAATTAGGCAGTGCGGTGGGCATACTGTATAGTCGGTCTTCATTGTTAATGGCCACATGGCACCTTTAATAGGGCCTGTGCTGGTATGGTTTTGGCTGGTTAGGTGGGGCGGACAATATGAAAATTATTGCTGTTCTGGCCTGCAATCTCCTGCAGGTTATTTGACAGTAAATACTGAATATTAATCAGCTCTGGCATACCCACTTCTCCAACCCCAGGGCTCCTCTACCCTCCAGGTGGGAGCCCTTCTTCACCCATCTGTCATCAGGAACATCCAGCTCCTCCTTTCTCTACATCTTGCTGACTTTTCTAGGACATGGAGACTTCTAGGATGAAGGATGATTTGGAAGAATTAAAGCCAGCAAAAGATAAGGATGGTCATCATTAAGACCTTTCTCCCTTAATGGGTGCAGACTGGATGTTATTGGTTGGTACGCTGGCACTGCAATAATAAATGCTTCTCTTTTATTGGTATTGAATTACATATCTTAGTTTTAGGCTGATGTAGAAATAAGTAACTGTAGGAATAAATAAATAAAACTGATGCAGAATAAGTCTCCCTGTACTCTCCCTGCAATCTCCCTGCACTCACCATCTCCCTGCACTCCAATATTCTTCTATTAATCATTTTTAGCAATCCTATCCCTAGTACATGAACGTTTGCCACGTCTCTCCCTATGCTCAGCTCACAGCAGACCGTGCAGGATGAGTCTTTTATAGGGCTGTGACATCACGGGGGCTGGCTATCTAGGGATTGGCTGGCTGCAGGGCATTATGGGTAACCCAGTTATGGGTAATTATTGTGTTCCCAGGCTTGTCTCCTCTACACTTAGTTTCATTTTGTGACATGTGCAGCCGCCATTTTAGGAAAACCTAATTTGTTACCACGAAGCGCTAGAAAATTCAGATTAATTTCAAATCAAAATTTTTTTCTAAACTTCGAACCAAGTCCGAATACCTCGCATCATTCAAGACTAGTTGCGACTAATAGCACACATAATAGACGCAATGTTGAAATCAGCTTGTCAGTTATTCCCTCATGGTGCTCAAAGAGTGACAGATTCCCAAAGCATGCAACATCAGGGAACACTGTGTTTTCTACCATTGTATGATAAATGAGCAGGGTAAGCCCTGATCTGCCCTTCTGGCTTCATACTGAAATATTCCAGTTTGCTTAGCATATATGACAGGAAAGGCTCTCGGAGAATACATTAAATGGAGGCTTTGTCGGATGGCAAAAACTGGAATCTATCACCTATAGACTACATTGGCATTCTTCTAAAGTATTCATCATGAGCTTTTCGATTGCTATGTATTTACCTGTAGCAGAGGCGTAGCTAGAGGTTCAGCACAGGGGGGGCGAAACATACTTGAGTGGGCCCCCCACTTGGCTTCCCAAACGCACGTTTCCAACTTCACAGGCACATACTACTAGTTGTGGTTATAATATTGTATTAGAAAGATGACTATATAAACTGCTAGATCATCTATGCTGTTAAGTACAGTACAAGGATTAAAAAACAACGGGACTCCTATGTTAAAGGAAACCTGTCCCCAGTTTTTACATCACTAAACTAACAGTCCCCTGCCCCCAATCAGACCTCAGATCATCAGAATGTGCCCCCATCAGACCTCAGATCAGTGTATTGTGCCCCATCAGACCTCAGATCAGCGTACTGTGCCCCCATCAGACCTCAGACCAGCGTATTGTGCCCCATCAGATCTCAGATCAGCAGAATATGCCCCCATCAGACCTCACATCAGCCTACTGTGCCCCCATCAGACCTCAGATCAGCGTATTGTGCCCCATCAGACCCCAGATTGTGCCCCCATCAGACCTCACATCAGCCTACTGTGCCCCCATCAGACCTCACATCAGCGTATTGTGCCCCATCAGACCCCAGATCAGCGTATTGTACCCCATCAGACCTCAGATCAGCAGAATGTGCCCCCATTAGTCCTCACATCAGCCTACTGTGCCCCCATCAGACCTCAGATCAGCGTATTGTGCCCCCATCAGACCTCAGATCAACAGAATGTGCCCCCATCAGACCTCAGATCAGCCTACTGTGCCCCCATCAGACCTCAGATCAGCGTATTGTGCCCCATCAGACCTCAGATCAGCATATTGTGCCCCCATCAGACCTCAGATCAGCGTATTGTGCCCCATCAGACCTCAGATCAGCGTACTGTGCCCCCATCAGACCTCAGATCAGCGTATTGTGCCCCATCAGACCTCAGATCAGCGTATTGTGCCCCATCAGACCTCAGATCAGCAGAATGTGCCCCCATCAGACCTCACATCAGCCTACTGTGCCCCCATCAGACCTCAGATCAGCATATTGTGCCCCCATCAGACCTCAGACCAGCTTATTGTGCCCAATCAGACCTCAGACCAGCGTATTGTGCCCCCATCAGACCTCAGATCAGCGTATTGTGCCCCCATCAGATCTCAGATCAGCGTATTGTGCCCCCATCAGACCTCGGATCAGCCTACTGTGCCCCCATCAGACCTCAGATCAGCGTACTGTGCCCCCATCAGACCTCAGATCAGCGTATTGTGCCCCATCAGACCTCAGATCAGCGTATTGTGCCCCATCAGACCTCAGATCAGCATATTGTGCCCCCATCAGACCTCAGATCAGCAGAATGTGCCCCCATCAGACCTCACATCAGCCTACTGTGCCCCCATCAGACCTCAGATCAGCGTATTGTGCCCCCATCAGACCTCAGATCAGCATATTGTGCCCCCATCAGACCTCAGACCAGCTTATTGTGCCCCATCAGACCTCAGACCAGCGTATTGTGCCCCCATCAGACCTCAGATCAGCGTATTGTGCCCCCATCAGATCTCAGATCAGCGTATTGTGCCCCCATCAGACCTCGGATCAGCCTACTGTGCCCCCATCAGACCTCAGATCAGCGTACTGTGCCCCCATCAGACCTCAGATCAGCGTATTGTGCCCCATCAGACCTCAGATCAGCGTATTGTGCCCCATCAGACCTCAGATCAGCAGAATATGCCCCCATCAGACCTCACATCAGCCTACTGTGCCCCTATCAGACCTCAGATCAGCGTATTGTGCCCCACCAGACCTCAGATCAGCGTATTGTGCCCCCATCAGACCTCAGATCAGCGTATTGTGCCCCCATCAGACCTCAGATCAGCCCACCCAGCCACATAGGATTAAAATAAAAAACCTTTCTTACCTGTTCTGCGCTGCGGCTGCCCTCCGGTCCGCGCTCTGCTCTCTTCCCTGGCGGCGCGCACTATGACCTGACACTGCACGCAGCGTCAGGTCATAGTGTGCGCGGGCCAGGGAAGAGAGCGGAGCGCGGACCGGAGGGCAGCCGCAGCGGAGAACAGGTAAGTAAGGTTTTTTATTTTAATCCTATGTGGCTGGGTGGGCTGATCTGAGGTCTGATGGGGGTCCCTAAATACACGTGAGCGCTTCCATAATGGAAGCGCTCACTTGTATTCGCCTGATAGTAGGCAAGGTCATCCTTGCTGGGCCCCCCTGAGTCACTGGGCCCGGAGCCGTCGCCCCCCCCTGCCCCCCTGGTAGCTACGCCACTGACCTGTAGCCATGTTGGCATCTACTTAGTGGATAAGTCCTAAAAATATTTAAAACCTCATATCATATTCTTTAAAAGGATATCATTAGAGTTAATGAGTGACAGATGACAGGCATCTGGAATCTTTGGAACGAAGCAGCTCTATAACTTTTTTTGGTATATTGACGCATACAGGCTAGTCCTAGGTCAAAAGGACACTTTTTTGGCCCCCATCTGACTAATGGAACTTTTCAAAAATTCAATTTGGCTGCGTCGCTGAACTTGACGAAGAAGAAGAAATTTGTTTTGTTACGAATTACTCCGAACGAATCGTGTTCCATTGTATGGAGTGGGTGCAAAGATGGGCCAATGGCAATGGCGTGTTCAGAGCTGATGTCACGGGGGAGACAAGGGAAGGTGTGCCCTGTACTTGAAACCCCCCTTCTTTCCCTACCTACTTGCCTCAAACGGCCCTAGGCGGCCGCGGACAACCACGAAGACGTTCCCTATACTGGGTAAGTGCAGAGGGAGGGAAAGGGAACACAGGGAGAGACAAAACACAGACGGAACAAACACAATGATAGAGTAGTCAGCAAGCCGGGTCAAACACAGGAGATAACGTAAATACCAGGGGTCAAGAGAAGAGAGGTCCAAGTCCAAGTCCAAAGTCAGAGTCCAAATAGCAAATCCAAAACACAAGGTCGCACAAGCACTGATCAAAAGTATAAACTAATCACAGGCATCTGAGTGAGGCAGTTGCCATCTTTAAATAGCCCACCCAGGATCATGTGATGTGGCCAGCATCACATGACCTGAGGCGGAGCAAGCTGTCCAAACAATATGCAAAGTAGCCATGTGGTGTGATCAGCACCACATGGCTAAACCCAAACAGAGAATTAACTCATGAAGTGCTGGCTGACAAGACCAGCACTTCAATTCCCTATTGCTCGTCTCTAGGGGGGCGGAGAGGTCCGGCGATGTCGTGCAGAGGGAGCGCGACGCCGACCTCGCGTGACAGTACCCCCCCCTTCACGAGGGGCCACCGGACCCTTACCAGCGGGAGCAGGCTTATCGGGATGCTGCAGATGGAACTTTTGAATGAGCGAGTCTGCATGCATCCTGGTCAACGGTACCCAAGACCTGTCCTCAGGACCGAACCCCTTCCAATGTACGAGGTACTGGAAGGAATTCCGGACCCTTCTCACATCCACAATTCTGGCAACCTCATGCTCCATTTGTCCTGCTACCTCAACCGGAGGAGGAGACTGTTCCTCAGGACCAACGGGAGCAACATAACGTTTGAGCAAAGACACATGAAAAACATTATGAACACGAAGGGAGTCGGGTAAACATAACCTAAAAGAAACCGGATTGATCACCTTGGTGATCCTGTAAGGACCAATGAAGCGAGGTGCAAACTTGTAGGATGGTACCCTCATGTTGAGATTTTTAGTCGATAACCATACCTTATCCCCAACCTTAAAATTCACACCCTTAGAACGTTTTCTATCAGCCTTAGCTTTTTGAACTCCTTGGGCCTTTTCCAGGTTCGACTGAACCTGTGCCCAAACTGTGCACAGTTCTTGAGAAAAATCATTGACCTCTGGGACAACCGACGCAGATGGGGAACAGGAGCCAAAGCGTGGATGAAAACCCATATTGCAGAAAAACGGCGACATCCCAGAGGATGAATTAACACGATTATTAATTGCAAATTCAGCCAGAGACAGGAATCTGGCCCACACATGTTGGTTATCAGAAACATAACATCTGAGATATTGCTCAACGGATTGGTTAAGACGTTCAGTCTGACCATTGGTCTCCGGATGAAAGGCTGATGAAAAGGACAAAGAGATACCAATCTTATTACAGAACGCCCTCCAGAACCTAGACACAAACTGTACTCCCCTATCAGAAACGATATTCTCAGGAACACCATGCAGTTTGACAATATTATCCATGAACACGGACGCCAAGACCTTTGCAGAGGGTAATTTACACAAAGGAATAAAATGACACATTTTGCTGAATCTGTCAACCACCACAAATATCACGGTTTTACCCTCAGAGCACGGCAAGTCCGTGATAAAGTCCATGGACAGATGTGACCAAGGTCTACTAGGTATGGGTAAAGGATGTAACTCACCCATAGGTCGTGTCTTGGTATTCTTGGACCTGGCACAAGTGTTACACGCAGTTACAAAAGCCTGAACATCTCTGGAGATTGACGGCCACCAATACTGCCTAGAGACCAACTCCTTGGTGGCATTGATGCCAGGATGTCCACACAAAACAGAATTATGGCACTCACCCAGCAGTTGCAATCGCAAATGAGCCGGCACAAACAATTTGTCATTGGGGGTACCAATGGGAGCAAGATGTTGTCCTGCCGAGATTTCAGAAGCGAGGTCAGATGAGGTAGCGGCCACGATGATATCAGCTGGCAGGATGGGCTCAGGAGGGACGTCAGGAGGCTGATACGCCTTGAAACTTCGGGATAAGGCATCGGCCTTAACGTTCTTGCTCCCGGGTCTGAAGGTAACACAAAAATCAAAACGAGTAAAGAATAAAGCCCACCTCGCCTGTCTAGGATTCAATCGCTTAGCCGATTCTAAAAACATTAAATTCTTATGATCCGTGAGGACCGTAATGCGGTGAACTGCCCCTTCTAAAAAATGACGCCATTCCTCAAATGCCCACTTGATTGCAAGTAACTCCCTATTACCAATGTCATAATTCCTCTCGGCAGGAGAGAACTTGCGGGAGAAGAAGGCGCATGGCATAAGATTAGTTAAGGTGGAAGACCCCTGGGACAGTACAGCCCCCACACCATCCTCAGACGCATCCACCTCAACTACAAAAGGCTTACTTTGATCAGGCTGGACCAACACAGGAGCATTAATAAAACACTGCTTTAACCTTTCAAAGGCCTCAATAGCTGCAGGGGGCCAATTGACCAGATCAGCCCCCTTGCGAGTCAAATCCGTAATGGGTTTGGCTACCACAGAAAAATTTTTGACAAATTTACGATAAAAATTAGCAAACCCCAGAAATCGCTGGAGCGCCTTCAAAGAGGAAGGTCGCACCCAATCCACAATGGCCTGTACTTTAACTGGGTCCATTTTGAAAGAAAAAGGGGTGAGAATGTATCCCAAAAAGGCCACTTCCTGAACACCAAAGGTACACTTTTCCCCTTTAACGAACAACTTGTTTTCACGCAACACCTCCAGCACTTGCCTGGTGTGAGATACGTGACTTTCCCAGTCTGCAGAAAAAATCAGGATGTCATCAATATAGACAATTACAAATTTCCCAATAAATGGTCTAAAAATGTCATTGACAAAGTTTTGGAAAATTGCCGGAGCGTTACTTAACCCAAAAGGCATTACCAAGTACTCATAATGACCTTCCGGGGTATTAAAAGCAGTTTTCCATTCGTCCCCCTCACGAATCCTGATTAGGTTGTATGCCCCCTTCAAATCCAGCTTGGTGAACCAACAGGCCCCCTGGACCTGATTCAGCAAGTCAGGAATAAGGGGCAACGGGTATCTGTTTTTAACAGTGATTTTATTGAGCTCCCTGTAATCGATACAGGGCCTCAATCCTCCATCCTTTTTACCAACAAAGAAAAAACCTGCCCCCATGGGAGAAACTGAAGGCCGGATGTGACCCTTGGCCAGACTCTCCTTGAGATAATCCCTCATGGACTGACGTTCAGGAGTAGAGAGATTATAAATGCGACCTTTGGGATATTTGGATCCCTCAATAAGGTCGATGGCGCAATCATATTGCCGGTGAGGAGGGAGGAACTCAGTCTCGGACATGGAAAAAACGTCCGAAAAATCGCCGATATACTTGGGCAAGGAAAGAGACTCAGTGGTACCTCCAAACAGCAATACTGATTTACAACATTTGTCACAATTCATTCCCCATTTTTCCAATTCACCTACCGACCAGTTGATCACAGGGTTGTGGTCCTGTAACCAAGGCAGACCTAAAACAAGGTCGGCAGGTAAATCCTTTAATACAAGGAAGGAACAAGTCTCGGTATGGGTAATTCCTACAGTTAATACAACCTCAGGAGTACAAAACTCCACTCTCCCATTATTCAATGGAGTGGAATCCAGTGCGATAATTTCAATCACCTTCCTTAAAGGAACTAGCGGAATCCCCACAGATTGTATAAAATCAAAATCAATAAAATTAATGGCAGAACCAGAATCAACAAAAGCCTTACCGGACCCCCTGAGTTGGTTGTACGCAATGGAGATAGGTAATAATACTTTCCTCCTTACCACCGCTGGGGTTACCTTACTTCCGGCAGAAAGCTCTCTAGAGGGCAGAAGTTTCGGGCATTGCTGGAGCCAGTGGTTCGTCTCACCGCAGTAGAAACAGGTTCCATTCAAGCGTCTCTGATCTCTCAAAGTTCCTCCCCACTGTATGGACTCCTCCGGGACCCTGGTAGAAGGTGGACTCAGAAGAGGGGATTCAGGCAGGACGACACCCTGAGGAATATCTGAACGTTCCCTCCGTCTCTCCCTCACTCGACGATCCAGTTTAATGGCTAGTGTCATGGCCGCCTCTAGGGTGTCAGGAGTAGGGTAACTGACAAGTAAGTCCTTAAGATGGTCAGACAGCCCCACCCTAAACTGGCTTCTCAAAGCAGGGTCATTCCATCCAGAGGAAACACACCACTTTCTAAACTCAGCACAGTAATCCTCTACTGGACGGTTACCCTGCCGAATGTCTCTGAGCTGAGTCTCAGCTACAGAAGTCAAGTCAGGCTCCTCATATAATAGGCCTAAGGCCTGAAAAAATGCTTCCACAGACTGCAAGCTTGGGGAGTCAGGCGGTAAAGAAAAGGCCCATTCCTGCGGATCACCTTGCAGCAAGGAAATAATTATTCCTACCCGCTGCTGCTCGGCACCCGAGGAGTGAGGACGTAAGCGAAAATACCATTTTACGCTCTCCTTAAAGGAACGGAAAGTTTTCCGGTTCCCCAAAAACCGATCCGGCAATTTAACATGAGGTTCCACAATGGGGTTAGATGTGGAGGGAGCCGCTACTAGTGCAGGTTGTAGCTGCTCCTGATGTAGGAGCCTCTCGGCCAGGTCCTGGATCATCTGCGCCATACCCTGAACCTGGTCCGTGAGCACCCGCAATTGCTCCATATGATACGGCCTGTGATTCTGTCACGGGGGAGACAAGGGAAGGTGTGCCCTGTACTTGAAACCCCCCTTCTTTCCCTACCTACTTGCCTCAAACGGCCCTAGGCGGCCGCGGACAACCACGAAGACGTTCCCTATACTGGGTAAGTGCAGAGGGAGGGAAAGGGAACACAGGGAGAGACAAAACACAGACGGAACAAACACAATGATAGAGTAGTCAGCAAGCCGGGTCAAACACAGGAGATAACGTAAATACCAGGGGTCAAGAGAAGAGAGGTCCAAGTCCAAGTCCAAAGTCAGAGTCCAAATAGCAAATCCAAAACACAAGGTCGCACAAGCACTGATCAAAAGTATAAACTAATCACAGGCATCTGAGTGAGGCAGTTGCCATCTTTAAATAGCCCACCCAGGATCATGTGATGTGGCCAGCATCACATGACCTGAGGCGGAGCAAGCTGTCCAAACAATATGCAAAGTAGCCATGTGGTGTGATCAGCACCACATGGCTAAACCCAAACAGAGAATTAACTCATGAAGTGCTGGCTGACAAGACCAGCACTTCAATTCCCTATTGCTCGTCTCTAGGGGGGCGGAGAGGTCCGGCGATGTCGTGCAGAGGGAGCGCGACGCCGACCTCGCGTGACAGCTGATCATGATATCTGAGAGTCACATTCAGCCTATCAGGGGGTTAATCAGGGGTTAATACAAAAAATATATACACTCAACTCATCCATTTGTTCGCAGAGAGGCCGTCATGGTCATCTTGATTGAAGATGTGTGTCATACGCTCACCCAGCATGATGACGTGGTAATGACACACATCAGTGCATGAGCATTGGCACATTTTCTTCATTCAAGATGGCCACAACGGCCCCTCCACGATCAAATGGATGAGGTGAGTATGTTGTTTTATTGTTTTTTTTTTTACTGCCATTTCAGGAAAATTGATTTGTTATCACAAAGTGTCAGAAAATTGTGGCATATCGAATTTCTACTGAAATTTGGTTCAAATTCAACTTTATCAACTTCTATTCACTCAACACTACTTTAAAGGGGTTGTCCAGGTTTAGACCTGAACCCGGATATATCCTCGTTTTCACCCAGGCAGGCCCTCTGATAAAATCATCAGAGCATTTTAAGGGCTTTTTTGTTTATATTTTTACACTGCTAAATGGAGGCTTCCACCTAGCAGTGTTGCCAGTGACATCACCAGCACTAATGAGTGGGCATTATCGCTGCCCTTGCCGTTTTACAGGCTAGGGCAGCGCTAAAGCTTGTCCATTAGCGCTGGTGACATCTTTGGGCAGGGCAAAGGAGCTGCTGCCAAGGCCAATAAGATAATGGGCTGCATCAAAAGGGGCATAGATGCCCGTGATGAGAACATAGTCCTGCCAATTTACAAATCACTAGTTAGATCACACATGGAGTACTGTGTACAGTTCTGGGCTCCTGTGAACAAGGCAGACATAGCAGAGCTGGAGAGGGTTCAGATGATGGCAACTAAAGTAATAACTGGAATGGGTGGACTACAGTACCATAAAAGATTATCAAAATTAGGGTTATTCACTTTAGAAAAAAGACCACTGAGGGGAGATATAATAACTATGTATAAATATATCAGGGGTCAGTATAGAGATCTCTCCCATGATCTATTTATACCCAGGACTGTGACGAGGGGACATCCTCTGCGTCTGGAGGAAAGAGGGCTTCTACACAAACATAGAAAAGGATTCTTTACGGTAAGAGCAGTGAGACTATGGAACTCTCTGCCTGAGGAGGTGGTAATAGTAAGTTCACTAAAAGAGTTCAAGAGGGGCCTGGATGTATTTCTGGAGGATAATAATATTACAGGTTATAGTTACTAGAGATGAGCGAGTAGTGTTCGATCGAGCTGGTATTCGATCGAATACTACGATATTCGGCACACTCGATTTCAATCGAGTATAACGGCGATGGCGCACTTAGAATTCGTTTCCCCTCCCACCTTCCCTGGCGCTCTTTTTCCACCAATCAACATGCAGGGGGGGTATGACAGGCACGCTGAGCACGCTGGCAGCGCGAAAACAGCGTCTACATGCATTGGCTGGAAAAACCATGTGACCTCGAATATTAAAAACTCAGCTCTTCCTGCTCGTACGCATATGCTGCGTGAACTTAGTCAGGGACAGAGGCTGGAGAAGGGAGAGACAGATTTTAGCTGTTGGACAGGCAGGAGCGTGAATAAAAGCCCTTATCAGGGCTACTACAGTGGACTTCAGTGATAGCTTTACTACAATATAGACTTTTACAGAGAACGGCTGCTGTATTCAGGGATAGCTGCTGGAGTAGGGACAGAGAGAGGCATTAGTGGTGTATTAGGTGCTCTGCTACATACCAAACTATATTTGGCCACTACTGCTGTGTACCTTGAAATATACAATATCTAGGCCTTTTAATTGGCAACTGTACTGTCGCGTTCTCTTGCCTAAAATAATTTCACATACCTGGTGTAAATACCCACCGTCTGTTTCAGTTACTACACGGCTGTGTACTTTGAAATATACAATATCTAGGCATTTAATAGGCCACTGTACTGTGCGTTCTTTTGTTAAATTTCTCACATACCTGGTGTACATACCCACCGTCTGTTTCAGTTACTACACGGCTGTGTACTTTGAAATATACAATATCTAGGCCATTTTAATAGGCCACTGTACTGTGCGTTCTCTTGTAAAATTATCTCACATACCTGGTGTAAATACCCACCGTCTGTTCAGTTAAACACGGCTGTGTACTTTGAAATATACAATATCTAGGCCATTTTAATGGCCACTGTACTGTGCGTTCTCTTGTTAAAATTATCTCACATACCTGGTGTAAATACCCACCGTCTGAGTTTAGTACACGGCCTGTGTACCTTGAAATATACAATATCTAGGCATTTAATAGGCCACTGTACTGTGCGTTCTCTTTGTAAATTATCTCACATACCTGGTGTAAATA
>ONZH01006493.1:0-93498 GCA_900303285.1 Rhinella marina | reverse complement strand
GGAATGTCCAGTGGGCAGGAGGAGGAGCAGAGTGAGGAAGAGGAGGTGGTGGATGACGAAATGACCGACCCCACTTGGCCAGGGGTGATGTCCAGCGGGGAAAGCAGTGGAAAGGTGGTGGTCTGCGCAGCACCGAAAAAAGGCAGCAAGAGGCAGAGGGATGTCTAGAGGCAGAGGGATGTCCAGAGGCAGAGGGATGTCCAGAGGCAGAGGGATGTCCCACAGGCAGAGGGATGTCCAGAGGCAGAGGACAGTCCAGACAGAGTAGTGAGGCCACAGCCAGCACGGCCGAAGCTGTTCCCGGCAGCGGGCAGTCGCGTGAAGCTCCCCCATCGAGGCCTCGTACTTCTGTGGTGTGGAGATTTTTTAATGTTTGTGCGGATGACAAACTGAGCGCGGTTTGCACACTCTGCCACTCAAAACTGAGTAGGGGCTCTGAGAAGAGCAATCTGACCACCTCAGGCATGCGGCGTCACTTGGAAGTCAAGCACTGGGCTGAGTGGGAGAGAGCAAACGCAATACAACCTGCGCCCGGTCCTGCTGCCACTGCCTCTTCCCCTTTGTTGTGTGCTGCCACTGCGGTCCAGACCTCCAGCCAGGACACCTCCACATCTGCCTCTGCCTCGGCTACTTTGGGGCCTTCTCCTTCAGCCTCCCCTTCCCCCGCCTCTTCGCCTGCACCTTCACACTCCTCGTCCCATCAACTGTCCATCTCGCAGGCGTTCGACCGCAGGCGGAAGTACGCCTCGAGTCACCCCCAAGCCCAAGCCTTAAACTGCCACATCTCCAAACTGCTGGCCCTGGAGATGTTGCCGTTTAGGCTTGTGGAGACGCAGGCCTTCCGCGACCTGATGGCGGCTGCCGCACCTCGCTATTCCGTCCCCAGCCGCCACTACTTTTCCCGGAGTGCCGTCCCCGCCCTGCACCAGCACGTGTCGCGTAACATCAGGCGGGCCCTGAGGTACGCAGTCAGCGCAAAGGTCCACTTGACCACCGACTCGTTGACAAGCGCTTGCGGCCAGGGACGCTACATCTCTTTGACGGCACACTGGGTGAATGTAGTGGAAGCGGGGACGGGGTCGCAAACAGAGACGGCCTACCTACCACCCCCGCCCAAGATTGCCAGCATGGGTTCTGATAAACCCCCCTCCTCCTCCTCCTCCTCCTCCTCTGCCTTAACATCGCCCTCAGCCGCTAGCTGGAAGCGTTGCAGCACTGGCGCGGGGAGACGTCAGCAGGCGGTGCTTAAGCTCATCAGCTTGGGCGACAGGAAGCACAGCGCCCCAGAGGTGAGGGACGCCATATTGCAGCAGACGGAGATGTGGCTGTCGCCGCTGCAGCTAGGACCAGGCATGGTCGTGTGCGATAACGGCCGTAACCTGGTGGCGGCTCTGGAGCTTGCCGAACTCGATCACGTACCATGCCTGGCCCACGTTTTTAATCTGGTAGTCCAAAAATTTCTAAAGACTTACCCCAACCTGGCAGAGCTACTGGTGAAAGTGCGGCGCTTGTGCGCTCACTTTCGGAAGTCAACTGTAGCTGCTGCTAGCTTAAAAAAACTCCAGCAACGCCTCCATTTGCCTGAACATCGGCTGTTGTGCGACCTGCCGACTCGCTGGAATTCCACCTATTCCATGTTGGCCAGGGTGTGTGAGCAGCAGAGAGCATTGATGGAGTACCAGATTATGAATCCACGCGTGCCTCCAACTCAGCTCCCTCAGTTTGCCAACCACGAGTGGCCATGGATGGCAGACATATGCGATGTACTGCGTATCTTTGAGGAGTCCACCAAGAAGGTCAGCAGCGAGGACGCTATAGTGAGCGTAACCATCCCGCTCCTATGCGTCCTTAAAGAATCGCTCATCGCAATAAGGGAGAACGCATTGCACGCAGAGGAGACGGGGGTAGGAGGAGACGCAACGGAGCTACACAGTCAGACCACACTTTTGTCTGCTTCACGGTGGCAGTTGCAGGAGGAGGAGGATGAGGAGGAGGACGACGTGGAGGTGGCTGTGGAAGAGGAGGAGGATGCTGGCGGCGAGGGTAGCAGTCAGGCTGTGTGCGTCCCATTGGTTCAGCGCGGATGGGGCGGAGAGGAGGCGGAAGAGGAAGAGGAGGAAATGGCAAGTGATCCTTCTGGTGGGGGCAGTGAGGTCATGCCTATTCAGAGTCTGGCACACATGGCTGACTTCATGCTGGGCTGCTTTTCCCGGGACACACGTGTTGTCCGGATAGTGGAGAACAAACTGTACTGGGTCTTCGCACTCCTGGACCCCCGGTATAAAGATAACGTCTCCTCTTTTATTCCGGTAGAGGAGAGGACGAATCGATTGCTGGAATACCAGAGGGAACTCGTGCAGAACATGATGGAGATTTTCCCACCCACCATCGCTGGCGGCAGAGAGGAGAGGGTCTCCCAGAGTCCCACAACATCTATCAGGCCCACAGCCACCAGGGGAACACTCTCCAAGGTGTGGGACACGTTCATGGCACCCCCTCGTGCAACTTCCATCACTGCGGGGCCCGCTATCAGCAGGAGGGACAAGTATCGGCGGATGTTGCGGGAGTACCTGGCAGACCGTACCCCTGTCCTCCCCGATCCCTCGGCGTCCTACACTTACTGGGTCTCCAAGTTGGACACGTGGCTGGAACTGTCCCTGTACGCCTTGGAGGTGCTTGCCTGCCCTGCCGCCAGCGTGCTATCAGAAAGGGTGTTCAGCGCAGCCGGGGGCATTATAACCGATAAGCGCAGCCGCCTGTCAACCGACAGTGCGGACAGGCTGACGCTAATCAAAATGAACAGCAAGTGGATTGACCCGGACTTTGCTTCTCCAACCGTGGAAAGCAGCCAAAAGTGAAGTGCCATCTGTATGAAGTGCCATTTCCTCCTCCACCCTCCTCCTCCTTAACCGCCGTAGAATTGCTCCGTAAATAAGAAAAATTTATATATTTATGGCTCACCTCTTGGGCCTCCACAAAATGTTTAAGAGGTCTCACCTCTTGGGCCTCCATATAATTTTTAACAGGTCTCACCTCTTGGGCCTCCACATAATTTTTAAGAGGTCTCACCTCTTGGGCCTGCACAAAATGTTTAAGAGGTCTCACCTCTTGGGCCTCCGCAAAATGTTTAAGAGGTCTCACCTCTTGGGCCTCCACATAATTTTTAAGAGGTCTCACCTCTTGGGCCTCCACAAATGTTTAAGAGGTCTCACCTCTTGGGCCTCCACATAATTTTTAACCCGTCTCACCTCTTGGGCCTCCACATAATTTTTAACAGGTCTCACCTCTTGGGCCTGCACAAAATCTTTAAGAGGTCTCACCTCTTGGGCCTCCACATAATTTTTAACAGGTCTCACCTCTTGGGCCTGCACAAAATCTTTAAGAGGTCTCACCTCTTGGGCCTCCACATAATTTTTAACAGGTCTCACCTCTTGGGCCTGCACAAAATCTTTAAGAGGTCTCACCTCTTGGGCCTCCACAAAATCTTTAAGAGGTCTCACCTCTTGGGCCTCCACAAAATCTTTAAGAGGTCTCACCTCTTGGGCCTGCACAAAATCTTTAAGAGGTCTCACCTCTTGGGCCTCCACAAAATCTTTAAGAGGTCTCACCTCTTGGGCCTCCACATAATTTTTAAGAGGTCTCACCTCTTGGGCCTCCACAAAATGTTTAAGAGGTCTCACCTCTTGGGCCTCCACATAATTTTTAACAGGTCTCACCTCTTGGGCCTCCACATAATTTTTAAGAGGTCTCACCTCTTGGGCCTCCACAAAATCTTTAAGAGGTCTCACCTCTTGGGCCTCCACAAAATCTTTAAGAGGTCTCACCTCTTGGGCCTCCACATAATTTTTAAGAGGTGTCACCTCTTGGGCCTCCACAAAATCTTTAGGAGGTCTCACCTCTTGGGCCTCCACATAATTTTTAAGAGGTCTCACCTCTTGGGCCTGCACAAAATCTTTAAGAGGTCTCACCTCTTGGGCCTCCACAAAATCTTTAAGAGGTCTCACCTCTTGGGCCTCCACAAAATCTTTAAGAGGTCTCACCTCTTGGGCCTCCACATAATTTTTAAGAGGTGTCACCTCTTGGGCCTCCATAAAATCTTTAGGAGGTCTCACCTCTTGGGCCTCCACATAATTTTTAAGAGGTCTCACCTCTTGGGCCTCCACAAAATCTTTAAGAGGTCTCACCTCTTGGGCCTCCACAAAATCTTTAAGAGGTCTCACCTCTTGGGCCTCAACAAAATCTTTAAGAGGTCTCACCTCTTGGGCCTCCACAAAATCTTTAAGAGGTCTCACCTCTTGGGCCTCCACAAAATCTTTAAGAGGTCTCACCTCTTGGGCCTCCACATAATTTTTAAGAGGTCTCACCTCTTGGGCCTCCACAAAATGTTTAAGAGGTCTCACCTCTTGGGCCTCCACATAATTTTTAACAGGTCTCACCTCTTGGGCCTCCACAAAATCTTTAAGAGGTCTCACCTCTTGGGCCTCCACAAAATCTTTAAGAGGTCTCACCTCTTGGGCCTCCACATAATTTTTAAGAGGTCTCACCTCTTGGGCCTCCACAAAATCTTTAGGAGGTCTCACCTCTTGGGCCTCCACATAATTTTTAAGAGGTCTCACCTCTTGGGCCTGCACAAAATCTTTAAGAGGTCTCACCTCTTGGGCCTCCACAAAATCTTTAAGAGGTCTCACCTCTTGGGCCTCCACATAATTTTTAACAGGTCTCACCTCTTGGGCCTGCACAAAATCTTTAAGAGGTCTCACCTCTTGGGCCTCCACAAAATCTTTAAGAGGTCTCACCTCTTGGGCCTCCACAAAATCTTTAAGAGGTCTCACCTCTTGGGCCTGCACAAAATCTTTAAGAGGTCTCACCTCTTGGGCCTCCACAAAATCTTTAAGAGGTCTCACCTCTTGGGCCTCCACATAATTTTTAAGAGGTCTCACCTCTTGGGCCTCCACAAAATGTTTAAGAGGTCTCACCTCTTGGGCCTCCACATAATTTTTAACAGGTCTCACCTCTTGGGCCTCCACATAATTTTTAAGAGGTCTCACCTCTTGGGCCTCCACAAAATCTTTAAGAGGTCTCACCTCTTGGGCCTCCACATAATTTTTAAGAGGTCTCACCTCTTGGGCCTCCACAAAATCTTTAGGAGGTCTCACCTCTTGGGCCTCCACATATTTTTAAGAGGTCTCACCTCTTGGGCCTGCACAAATCTTTAAGAGGTCTCACCTCTTGGGCCTCCACAAAAATCTTTAAGAGGTCTCACCTCTTGGGCCTCCACAAAATCTTTAAGAGGTCTCACCTCTTGGGCCTGCACAAAATCTTTAAGAGGTCTCACCTCTTGGGCCTCCACAAAATCTTTAAGAGGTCTCACCTCTTGGGCCTCCACATAATTTTTAAGAGGTCTCACCTCTTGGGCCTCCACAAAATGTTTAAGAGGTCTCACCTCTTGGGCCTCCACATAATTTTTAACAGGTCTCACCTCTTGGGCCTCCACATAATTTTTTAAGAGGTCTCACCTCTTGGGCCTCCACAAAATCTTTAAGAGGTCTCACCTCTTGGGCCTCCACAAAATCTTTAAGAGGTCTCACCTCTTGGGCCTCCACATAATTTTTAAGAGGTGTCACCTCTTGGGCCTCCACAAAATCTTTAGGAGGTCTCACCTCTTGGGCCTCCACATAATTTTTAAGAGGTCTCACCTCTTGGGCCTGCACAAAATCTTTAAGAGGTCTCACCTCTTGGGCCTCCACAAAATCTTTAAGAGGTCTCACCTCTTGGGCCTCCACATAATTTTTAAGAGGTCTCACCTCTTGGGCCTCCACAAAATGTTTAAGAGGTGTCACCTCTTGGGCCTCCACATAATTTTTAACAGGTCTCACCTCTTGGGCCTACAAACAATTTTTAAGAGGTCTCACCTCTTTAGCCTCCACACAATTTTTAACGGGTCTCACCTCTTGGGCCTCCACATAATTTTTAAGAGGTCTCACCTCTTGGGCCTCCACAAAATGTTTAAGAGGTCTCACCTCTTGGGCCTCCACATAATTTTTAAGAGATCTCACCTCTTGGGCCTCCACATAATTTTTAAGAGGTCTCAGCTCTTGGGCCTCCACATAATTTTTAAGAGGTCTCACCTCTTTAGCCTCCACACAATTTTTAAGACGTCTCACCTCTTGGGCCTCCACAAAATTTTCCATGAGCCTCTGGCCAGCCCACGGCCTCTTCCTGCCTTTTGCGGTCCTACGCATCCCTCAACATCCCCACTGCTTTACCTGCTAGACATGACACTGGGCCAGGTCGGGTCACTGACATCTCTAGCGCCAACAATTTGGCCATTTTAAGGCTTCTGCATGTGTTTGAGTTGTTTTTACATTTTAAAGAAGACATGTCTGACCACATCTCACACACACACAATGACAATTAGGGGTGGGGTCTATTTGCTTTCCCCCTTGCCTATGCCATCTGTGGTTGTCATAGGCAACGTGATTTTAAGGGGTGCAGAATTTCATCTTCTTTTTTGTCTAGTTTGGCTTGGGGTCCATGGCAATGTAGAGGAAAGAAGGTTTCCTTGTATGGTCTCACTTTACAGAGAGGTTATATTGTCTTTGGAGTGTATTGTTGAGAGGCTGTGATAGTGGCGTAATAGTGCGACTTGGGCGCGTTATATGCACCCAGACATGCTTCCCCTGCTGTCCCAGTTGCATTCCAGCAGTGTTGGCATCCTTTTCTGAGGTTTCAGGGTGGACTTGGTGACCTCCAAGTGGTCGAATTGAGATTTCCAAGTGGCGAGCATTTTTTTCCCATAGACTTTAATGGGATTCGATATTCGGTCGAATAGTCGAATTTCGCGGTCTATTCGAATCGAATTTCGAACTTTCGAATATTTCACTACTCGCTCATCTCTATTAATGACATACTTGGAAAACATACAGCGCCACAGAACATACAGGTCTTACATCCCCACACATGTACCTCTGACATCCAGTGACTTCTCTTCTCTGATGTAGACGTTCTCTTTCCTCTTCTCCTGTCAGACCAGACCGCCATGGTGACTTCTTTCAGCCGCGCCTCGTCTCTGCAGATTTTAACAAACAGACATCTTAGTTTCCTACTTTTACATCATCCTCTCACCTTCTCCCCAACGCCCCATTCTGCCCTTTCCCCCCAATACTATACTGCAGAAACAGTCCCCCTGAAAATACTGGTACCACACAGAAAAACAATACCCCCTGACCCTTCAGTCAAATCCCCATATCAAACCCCAGATGAGACCCCCCCATCTCCAGACCCCATATATGGCCCCCATTAGACCTCCAAACCCCCACTCAGACCCTCATTAGAACCCCAGACCCCAATCAGACCTCTCTAGACCCCCATTCAGACTCTTCAAGCCCCTAATCAGACCCCCCCTTGTGGCCCCCAATAGCAGAGACCCCCTGTGGCCCCCCAATAGCAGAGTCCCTCTCTTGTGTCCCCCAATAGCAGAGTTCACTCCCTTGTGGCCCCCAATAGCAGGTTTTAACCCCCTTGTGGCTCCCAATAGCAGATTTCACCCCCTTGTGGCCCCCAATAGCAGAGTCCCCCCATGTGGCCCCCAATAGCAGAGTCCCCCCTTGTGGCCCCAATAGCAGAGTCCCCCCTTGTGGCCCCCAATAGCAGAGTCCCCCAATTGTGGCCCCCAATAGCAGAGTTCACCCCTTGTGGCCCCCAATAGCAGAGTCCCCCCCTTGTGGCCCCCAATAGCAGAGTCCCCCACTTGTGGCCCCCAATAGCAGAGTTCACCCCCTTGTGGCCCCCAATAGCAGAGTTCACCCCCTTGTGGCCCCCAATAGCAGACCCCCATTTAGGACCCCAAATCAGACCTCAGATCAGACAATAAAACAAATAAATAAACTTACCTCTCCTGTGTCGCTCCTCTCCCGGTCCTGGCTGTCTACACGCTCTCACCTCTTCCTGGGCCAGCAGCGCGGGCCCCAGGAAGAGCAAGCAGGAGAAGGGGTAAGTACTGTACAGCGCTACCAGCGCTTCACTCCCCCTCCTCCTGCATACTAGTGATCGCTTCCATTATGGAAGCGCTTGCTAGTATTCCCTTTATAAGATGCACTGCATCTTATAACGGGAATAGTAGAGCACCACTGGCATGGGGGTCCCTCTGGGCCACCCTGGCTTAGGGGCCCGGTCGCAAGTGCGACCGCTGCGACTCCTATAGTTACGCCAGTGGGTAGCTGCACTACTAGTGCCAGCAAGCCCAGCCACAAGCAGATAAAAAAAAAGGGTCTTGTAGCCCTAACAAGGGCTGTTGGGTTCTTTTAGAATCACTCCTGCCTAACACAAATCTAGTAGAACACCCTAACACTCTCCCTGTATCACACTGCAGATCTGTCCCTAACGGTATCCAGGCAGCGACTGAGCCGAGCACCGCGGGCAGTGACTAGTATATTCCAGGGTCACCTGATCAGGCCAGCCAACCCATGCTATCGACATGTAAGGGCCCCACGTGATGTTGGGTGATACGCAGAGTCTCCTGGCTTGTGATTGGCTGAGTTTATAGCTGCCAAAAATTCAAAAGGCGGGAGATGCCATTTCCTCGAGCATGGCGAGATGCTCGTCCGAGCATCGAGCACTTACGAGTACCCTAATGCTCGAATGAGCACCAAGCTCGGACGAGCATGCTCGCTCATCTCTAGTCGTAACAGAACCACCAACACAGATATGAAGACAGCTATATTTACGTCTCATGGCTGCTATCATTTTTTAACTAACATAACTGAATTAATTCTGATGCACTTCTGCTCTGCCTGCTGTAATAAGAATGCTATCAGAAAGGGAAAAATGAATATAAGATCAGTAAATCGAAACAAATGTTGTATTCCAACATTTAGTATAGTGAGTCATGGTGACAGGACTAAATACCAGGGGCAATGTTCAACTGAAAAATAAAAGTGACACTTAATAGGGAGGATTTTGCAGTACATTTTGTTCCAAACACAGAGGAGACTTGATCATTAGTATGCTGATTCCTAGCTATGCTTCTTAAAATCACTTATTAAAATTCATTAAGTCGAAGTCTCGTAATTTGCCTAAACTTACATAATTTTTTACTTTCATTGTTTTTGGTGAGTTGTGCTGATTTTTAATGTGCATGTAATAACATTTATACTTTATGTATTTGAAAATGAGCTGCAGCTTATTTCATTATTTGTGCGGCCAATTCATCTTCTAAACATCTTCAGGGCTTTTCCCAATCGTTCATGTGAAATATACCAGGCAGAGTTCATATATTCACATTACACTGAGATTAACATTGCTGTGGTTCCTGTAGTTCTTATTAAAGTCTGACATTAGACAAATAGTTGTATTGCTGAAGAAAGTTGTTGAAGAATATCGCACGGTCAACGTAAGAAGGAATTTATGAAGATTGGACCTTTTGTATGCCAGTCTTAATGAAGTGCACTGGAGTAAGATTTATTAAGAGGCCTTCATACATCTTCTGGCAGTTAGTGCGCCAGGAATGCTAATCTAGGCCAGTTGTGAGCTATACTTTATGCAAGATTCTGGCATGAATTATAGTTAATCTTTTGGGCCGGAGGCAAAAGCCCTGTTGCTAAGTCCCACGTATTTTTGACAAGCAGGTGGTAGGCCAAGGTAGTTCCCCAATCAAGAATGATGCAGCAAATGGGCAGAGCCAACTAACCAGTAACATTACCCACGAAGAGGGGAAAAATATTGGTGTTTACAACAGGCTCAAATCTTGATGATTTCAAAAACACAGTCTTTAAAGGGGTTGTCCAAGTTATTTTTTTGTTCTTTGTATGTTTCTAACTAGTCAAATATAATAGCTTTTAAGTGCACTTTGTGTTTCCAAAGCTGCTCCTGATTTCAGTCAGGGTCACATGACCTGTGATGTCAGCTTGCCTCCCTGCTAACCTTGTATTCGTGCACCAAGCAGATAACAGTCTGTACACGAGACGTCATTGTGCTGGCCACGCCCCCCATGCCTTAGCTGAGCTGCCGGCTGCTCTGTGTCTTTTTTCAGATGAAACATTAACCCCTTGAGCCAGCACAGGGCTGCAGACTTTACTACAGTAACTGCAGGCAGTGAGGAAAGAAATGCTGGGCACATGAGCTGACAGAGGAGTTCTGCAGAGCAGAAAGGTAGGGGGAAGTTCTTGTGTGTACTGTATCAGTAATGTCATTGTACGGCTGGGACTTGTAGTCCTACACATACAGTATGCTGAGTATCCCAGCAGGCAGACATGTCACTTAGCACTTGTATTCATTCCCTTTGCAGAGAGGTGGGAGAGGAGGGAGGAGCAGAGCACGCCTCTCGGCGCTCAGTACACTCCCCCTCCCCTAAGATTGACAGGACTGGAAAGCCCCTGGCTCACTAATAACCATAGGTGGTCCAGCCTTATTATTTTATATGAAGTCATTAGTGTCAGTAGGTATGTACAACTAGGAATGCATGATTTTGCTAATACGCTGTGGCCAATATGTATGCATTTATTCAAAATAAGGTCTAATATGTAGGCATTCAAGGGAGAGAGCACTGTGTGGGAAGGAGAGAATACCTACATTGTGATCCATCAGCTGTGCTCCTTGTTGTGTGTGAAACTACCTCCACCTCTACTTTTGGGTGGACTGATGTCGCCAGTAGCTTTACACACAAAAGAGGAGCACAGCTGCTGGGAAGATCGCAAGGTATACTCTCCTTCCCACGTAGTGCTCGCTCTCTTGAATGGCTACGTATTAGACCTTATTTTAATGAATGCTGTGGTGGTATACAGTAGATAGCAAAATAATTTATAGGTATCAGAGTAGGAGGAAACTCACCTGACATTCTTGTGACTGGCCATAAAATCATTGATGCCTTATTCGTAAAACCAGAACACAAAGGCTGTCTAAACAAAACCAGGGGATCAGAACAAATTCACTCAGAAAAAAATATTACCCCATCACAAACACTATCATAGCATTTGATATGTCCTCAGAGCCCCAGTCCTGGTAGAGCCATTCGAGAGGTCAGGTAGAGGATACTATGACCTGCAGAAGAGTTTATGTATCAAATACCATACAGATGAAGATTCATCAAATAAATACTGGACCTAATTTATAACTTGCTGTAGGCTGCTCATAATTGGAATTAGGCTTTCCACCAGCATCACCTGTGTGAATGCCACCTCAATTAGGGCACTGCAAGAGGAAATAATTAAAGAAGGCACTCTGTAATGTCTCTATTCCCTCCATGTGTGATATCCATGTGTGCAGAACATTATGATGGGTTGGATAAAAGTGGTATAAAGTTGCTATGATGCCCACAAGAAAATGTATCTTAGTGGACAGATTCTGAGCCAAGCACTGACCTTTTAACCCCTTCAGTCCCAGCGCCGTACATGTACGGTGCTGGGGCGATGCGGGAACATGACGCCCGCTCGCACGTGCGAAAGGCGTCATGGCCGGCAAGTCTCTGCTGTTTCAAACGGCAGAGACTTGCCCCTACTTACCGCCATCGGCGATGTCTGTGTAAAGGCCTTAGATGCCGTGATCACGTGAGAGGTTTACAGCTTTCAATCTGAAATTCTTATTCTGGCCACTAGATGGCAGGCCAGGATAAGAAATTAGCAAAAGGGCCTTTAAATTGAGTATTTAAAATCCCTGATTGCTCAAAAATAAAAAACATTATATATTTGCTCATTTATGAGCCTTAAAATAATTAATCACAAAAAATAGAATGGTATCAATAAAAAGTTCAGATCGCCCGGCAAAAAATGGGCCCCCATACAGCTCCGAACACATAAATACCAAAAAGTTATAGGGGTCAAGATATGACGACAAAAAAAAAAAATTCCAACTTTATAATTATTTTATCACAATTTTATCAAAATGCAAGAAAAACTATACATATTAGGTATCACCGGATTCGTACTGACCAGTAGATTGAAAGTAACTGGTCGGTTTTAATGAACATCGAACGCCGTAAAAAAAAAACTAAAAGTGTGGCGGAATTGCGTTTTTTTTGCAATTTCACCCGATTTGGAATTTTTTCCCGCTTCCCACTACACCATATGCAATATTAAATGGTGGTGTTGGAAAGTACATCTTGTCCCGCAAAAAACAAGCCCTCATACAGATATGTGAACAGAGAAATAAAAAAGTTATGGCTGTATCAAGGCAGGCAGCGCAAAACAAAAACGCAAAACCAAAAAATCTCCGGGGCTGAAAGGGTTAAAACTTGGTCATAAAAGATCATTAGCATACACACTACACCCGTGGCCCAAGTATAACTCAATTGGGGAGCAGGGAGTGGAGTGATGGAGGTGGGAGTGTCTGATAATATGCCCACCAATGTTTTATTAGGCACCAATCTAGGTCACTGAGTCTCCCAGTATTTGTCTACCAATGATGTGGAAGACACTTGCATCCACGGCACCATATAAATTATCCCCAGTAATAGGTGATAAATCTGAACATGGTAATACTCCAGACGGTAATAATGCGGTTTTCAGTCGTGTGATAGAGTTATGTACTAATTCTGTACCTAGTGATACTCTAGAGTCTGGTACTTATTCTGAAACTAGTGATATGTTAGAATTGTGTATTAATTCTGTACCTAGTTATGTTCTAGAAATGTCTGCTGAGGATAGGATAGAATGTACAAGTATTGAATCTGTTACATACACATCTGTCCCCCTGAACCAGGGTGAGAAGCATTCTCCCTACATTGCTACAGTGACGCACAGTCAGAGTTCGTACCACTAAGAGCCTTTAAGTGCTGGAACCCCTGCTGTTCTCACTACAAAAGAAGTGGGGTTAACAGCAGCAGCTGACAGCCTCCAGCTCACAGAGGAGATCAGACAGAAGAAAGTCTTACCAGCCAACCATGACACACACTGGCCAATGTTCCAGGAAGCTCTACATATCTATGTGACTTTACAAAAACTAAGAAAGCTGGCTGATAAGATTTCAGAGGAGTAGGACACCGAGAGGGTACCCAGCCAGAATGTTTACAGGGCAGACAGATGGTAGTGCATAGCCAGTTTAGGGAACAGCTACTGCAAGTAGCCCATGAGAAACCACTTGCTGGTCATCTATGAATATGCAAGACAAAAGACCGCTTAAAACAACAATTTTTTGGCCTAGTATGGGGGATGATGTCACTAACTGCGGCCTTTCCTGCATTACCTGCCAAATGATGGATAAGTCTGGATCTCTTCCTAAGGATCCCCTAGTCCCTATGCCCCAAAACAAACATCAGGTGGCATGGGAAGGCCCACATCCCTTTAATCAACGCCTAAATGACGTGGACCATGTAGTTATGGTCGATCATGTTTGCAAGAAAAACAAATATTTTCATGTAAACATGTAGATGTTAGATAGCTAAAGGGGGAAGATTTAGAATAACCCTCTGGCTCAAAATAGCTGAGTGGGATGCTGGTGTTAAAGGCTATGTACACGTTTGGGGGCAATTTTTTTTATTATTGCATTAAACTTATTTTGACCTAAAAAACACTTTTTCAGTTGGTCTTTATTAACAATATGGAATCTTTTTTTGTGTACAGAGCTGACATGCTCTACTAGCTGCCTGTGGATTTTTTCTCAATTCCGTCATCTGAGGAGCAGATGGACTTCTTATCTGTGCTCTAAGACCTCATAAACACTCATTAAAGCTCAATCCTTACCTTACTGATAAGAATGTGGCTTAAATAAGTGTTTATGACCACTCAGTAGTTTACAGATAAGGGTAATTAGATGACAGCACAAAGTGAAAGTGAAAGTACCAGTCATCCAGCTAGACAGTTAACCCTTTGTGACTGAACAGCTCAATATTTGTAATAAAGACCAATTGAAAATATGATTTTAGCCAAAAATAAGTTAAATGCAATCATAAAAAAATTGACCCCAAAGATGTACATAGTCTTTGGTTGACCCTTTATGCACACATCTGGAGTCTAGGTCATAATCCTGACAAATACCTACACATTAAACCTTATTTTGAATGAAAGCCTAGATATTAGACCTTATTTTGAATGAATGCCTAAGTATTTGCCACAACCGATAGGCTTTTTTTTTTTTTTTTGGGGGGGGGTCTTTTTTCATCAAACTAATTTAACATTTTGTTACATAAATTGATAGTTTCTACGCCTACATTTAAGGGGATATAAGATAGGGAATAACATACAGTATATATACTTTATGGACATAATAACCTTTTACAGCAATACATTTTCTCTTCAGCTCTTCACACTAGCTGCTTGCATCAGTCTTTTAGTTCACACTTCAGTGATCTGGTCAGTGTTTGGTCAGTGATTTTTATCAGTGATTAGGAGCCAAACCAGAAGTGGAGCCTATACAGTGATAAGACATTAATGGAAATATTTGTGCTTGAACTAGGCCTAAGATGGCTGTAAAGTGAAGGAGGATGAGATGTCTTTTAAGAATAAAACAATCTTGCGCTGTAAGAAGATTATTGGAAATTAAATTTCAAATGTGTGGTCTGACAGCATCTGAGAAAGAGAATTGACTTCTTTTCTTGCTGTTTCTCTTCTACCTGTTTCTATAAGTGATCCTGTTCTTAACCGAGAAGCCAGCCTAAAAAGAAGCTGCTGATCAGCACAATTCTATTAGGTGAACACTGAAAAAAAAGTAAAAGAGGCCCAGTGTTGTAGGTGGGTCCAAATTGACAGAAGGTGAGGCAATACATGTGGGCAGGATCAACACAAGTAGGACGGGGTCATCAATGTTAAGTAAATAGAAGTGTCACGAACGTTCCTGCATTAGGTTGCAGGCGTTCGGCTAGGCTTTCAAAAGTGACATAATTTGACATGTTTTCCTCTTGGTTTGGTTGCTGTTCACCACACCCCTTCCCCTCAGCTGTTGTGGATGTGGTGATTATCTTTCCCCTATTTATCCCTTCCTCTCCCAGTATTCCTTGCGGTTTATACTTTCTGCTTACTTTGTTGTGTCTGGTGTTGTTCTCGGCTGAGATCTGGTTGCTGCAATAAGTGGTATTAAGATACGTGTCATTTTCCCTATTGTGTTTATCCTACTTTTCCCTGTTGTGGTTTTGCCTTCTGGAGTCTCCTGTTCGTCCGTCCTCTTGGAGGAACGGGTTGACTCTTTCCTCTGTCACTAGCTGCAGGGTTGTATAGGGTGAGTTTGTTATTAGGTTCCTGTGTATGAACTCTCCTACCACTAAGGCCTGTTCATACTGGTAGTCAGTCAGGGCATAGTTTCAGGGTTCCCTGCAGGAGGTGACCGTTTCCCTTGTTTGGTCTTTTCCCTTCCCTCTTACGCTTGGTGTAGCAATCCCCTACACACCAGAGCGTGACAAGAAGTTAGCGAAGTGGAATACGTTCTGAATTTCAGGAAAAATTTGCTTTGCCACAAATTAGAATTTCTTGGTGGTTTTTCCTGAAATGGCAGTAAACATAAAAAACATACTCACCTCATCCATGCGTTTTCTTCAATCAAAATGGCTGCGATGGCCTCTCCGTGATCAAATGGATGAGGTGAGTATTTATTTTTTTGTTATAACTCTTGATTAAGCCCTTGATAGGCTGAATGTGGCTCTCAGATGCCACAATCAGCATTAAATGTGGCATCTTAGGGATTAAATGATGGAGGATAGCGCGATCACAGTTTTCCGTCGCTGCGCCTGCTCTATACAATGGAATGCAATTTGAAGTATTTCGTAACAAATGGAATTTCCTGTCGAAGTTAGGCAAAGCAGCTGAATGGAATTTTTGAAAACTTCACTCATCACTAATCATTACCATAGTGCAGCACAAAATACCACACCAGCAGAATCAAATACCACAGTGCAGGAAAGAATTCTGCCCCAGCAGCACAAAATACCTCACCAGAAGCTGCTCTTCTGTTGTTACCAGCATCAGCTTCTACAATCTGTTTTCTTCCTCCTCCAGTTGTGTCTAATTGATATAGAGTAAGGGGGCTTAGGAGGTGAGATGTAGGTTACACTACTAATCCAGCCCTAACTTTATCATGCTGCTTGGTCTTTCATTGCCACCAAACATGCAGAAGAATTCATATTATATCCAGTGACGTCTCCTCTAATGTAGGCACTCTATTTCCTCATCTTCTACATTTGGCCCCGACCACCATGACAATGTCTTTCAGTCATGTCTCCTGTCTGCAGAGTTTGCCACACACATATCTTGAATTTCCCACTTGTGTCATGCAACTGTGCTACCCAATGACCCCAAATGCTATATTACAGAAAAAATAGTGCCCCCAGTAGTAATAATTCCCCACTACAGTGCCCCGTAGTAAGAGTGCCCTAAGTAGTAATAATTTCCCCTATAGTGCCTCTAGTAAAAAAAGAATGCCCCTAGTGCCACCAGGAATGATAATTCCAATTACTGTGGCAACAGTAGTAATACCTCCTATAGTTCCCCAGTATTAAATATGTCCCATAAAGTCAACTAAAGGGTCCCTAGTGGTATGCTCCCCAAGTGAGTCAAGAATTAAAAACGGAGTCCTTTTTCATTCTGTGCCTACGGTGTAGGCCATGGGCCTTTTATAGCTTGTAGCCTAAGATGCCTGTGTCCCTGTGCCATTTGTACAATGCATCATATAGTGAGTTACTTGTAGCTTATGAGGGTGAATGGTGTAGCAGGGAGCCATAGACTCCCATTCTCTGCTGCAGTATTCAACTGTATCATCATCCTGAGAACAGTGATACAGTTGAATTCGGGAGAGGGACCTGTGGCCGCCAGCGAGGTACATAATTACCTGATGCTCTCAGCATTAAATAACACTGAGAGTGTCAGATTATGCACTTGGCCAGGGACATGAGGAGAGTCTGGGTGGCCCCTTTTAGCATTGCCCTGCCAGGACATTTTCCTGTAGGAACTATGGCCAGTCCACGCTGACCACTATAGACCATTGCGATTGGACCATCTATACAGTATCTGCACAATACAATCTTAGAGAGTCCCAGACCCTCATACTTATCCTTAATGTGATATGTAGGTAATTTGTTTTCTAGAAATAGTTTCCTAATCAGCGGCTGTGGGTCATTCTTGTTTCACTGATGACTGGTACAAAACATGAAACTTTTCTGGTTGAATTTATGTTATATCCAAGAAGGTCCCTTTGTAAATTTCAAAACAAAAAAATAAATAAACATAATAGACATGTTGTAGCCAAAAAAAAGAAAGATTAACAAACACAGCAATCTCATTGAGGATGAGTGAGCCAGTTCGAACCAAACCAGATTCAGTCTGAACTTTGCTATATTTTGGACAGCAGTCGGACCTGAATATTTTAAGGTGCTCGCCATTCTAGTACACCTTGACGAGAAAAAAGCACTAGGGAGGAAGAAGAAGGGTTTTCACATAACCCTGATAGGAAGTGGAGGGAGGGCTTGCCCCGATGAGCTCCTAGGCTGACAGACAGCCTGGATGAGACAATAAGTGTACTAGCAGAATGAGCAGAACCCCATTCTGTGCTGGGCTGTGAATGAGGGTGGTTGGTTTTACAGTGTCTGCCTGGAAAAAAATCTTAAGGAATTAAGGAGAGTGAAAAAACAATCAAGGACAGTCAGAAATGAATCAAGCTTATTCCCAGGGAGAGTAAAGGGAAAGGCTAGGATCACAAAGAAGAATAATAATTGTGTGTGTAGAATAGGGAGGCAGGGAAGCTGTAAGCCAGGGATGAAGGAATGAGGAGCTGTGGCCGCTGCCGCAGTGCAGGTTTTAAAAGCAGCTACCTACAAGCAACTGCTTTCATTTTTTTTACTGAAATCCTTTTTTTGTGTGGGGTTCAATTAAATTAAGATGCAAAAAAACATGTGATTACTGCAGCAATACCCACGATGTGGTAGCAATCTACCTGTGTGTATTAAGGTGAAATTGAGTGTCCAGCCTCAATCACCTGTTTCGATGAATTCCATTTCCTTACGGTTGGAATTCAAACATTTTTCAGGATTGTTCAATTTAATTAAACCAGCATATATATGTGATTACTACAAGTCACACGTAGGGCAGCAATCTATCTGTGAGTGAGAACAAGAAATTGAGCGTCAGGCCTCAATTGTCTGTTGAACTTCCACATGTTTGGAATTAAAAATTTTTTAGGACTTGTTAAATTTAATTAAACCAGCATATAGGAGATCAACACTAATACACAGGCCAGCACACAAAAGTATCTATGAGGGATAATGAATTTAGGCCTAAATCATTTTACCTTTATTTCTGTGTTCACAAACAGATTTCCAATCACATTTCCTTTTTTTTTTATTGGGGACTGATTATATTCAAACTAGCATCATATATAAGTGATTACTACACCAATAGACAGGGTAGAACACAAAAGTACCTGGGAGAGATAACGAATTTAGGCCTAAATCCGTGTCCCTATATTAACATGTTTTTCAGGAAAAGGTCAGAAAATGATTGAAACACCACTGAAATGGTTTGGGAACAGCATGGGGAGGATGTCTGGATGCATCGTGGACTCCCAAGCCGCTGCTGGGAACGATGTTGTCCGAGTATTACGCCACTTTTACAGAATGACAATAATACGCCAAAACCGAAGATAAAATCGATTTTACTGGAAAAATTGTTAGGAAATTACACTGAATGTCACAGGTATTTAGGATGTTCAATTGTTATACAGCAGACGTAGCGCAGGTAATATTGCGTCAATAACGGCAGAAAAAATTACACTAAATGTCACAGGTACAGTGCCTTGCAAAAGTATTCGGCCCCTTGGAACTTTTCAACCTTTTGCCACATTTCACGCTTCAAACAAAAATTTACACAAATAACATTTTAAATTTTTGGTGAACAATCAACAACAAGTGGGTCACAATTGTGAAGTGGAACGAAATGTATTGGATCATTGTATCACAAACGTTATACAGCAGACGCAGCGCAGGTAATGTCGCCTTGAATAGCAGCAGAAAAAAATACACTGGATGTCACAGGTATTTAGGACGCTCAAACGTTATACAGCAGACGCAGCGCAGGTAATGTCGCCTTGATTAGCGGCAGAAAAAAATACACTGGATGTCACAGGTATTTAGGATGTTCAAATGTTATACAGCAGACGCAGCGCAGGTAATGTCGCCTTGATTAGCGCCAGAAAAAATACACTGGATGTCACAGGTATTTAGGATGTTCAAACATTATACATCAGACGTAAAGCAGGGAATATCACCGTCACTAACGGCAGAAAAAAATACATTGCATGTCACAGGTATTTCACTGTGTGCAGAATTATTAGGCAAGTTGTATTTGAGAGGATTCTTTTTATTATTGAACAACAACTATGTTCTCAGTCAACCCAAAAGACTCATACATATCAAAGCTTAATATTTTTGGAAGTAGGAGTGGGTTTTTTTTTAGATTTGGCTATCTTAGGAGGATATCTGTTTGTGCAGGTAATTATTATTGTTCAGAATTATTAGGCTTCTTAATAAAAAACAAATATATACCCATCTCACTTGTTTATTTTCACCAGGTAAACCAATATAACAACACAAAATTTAGAAATAAACATTTCTGACATTCAAAAACAAAAACAAGAAAAATATCAGTGACCAATATAGCCACCTTTCTTTACGATGACACTCAAAAGCCTTCCATCCATAGATTCTGTCAGTTGCTTGATCTATTTTGCGTGCAGCAGCCACCACAGCCTCCCAGACACTGTTCCGAGAGATGTACTGTTTTCCCTCCCTGTAGATCTCACATTTTATGAGGGACCACAGGTTCTCTATGGGGTTCAGATCAGGTGAACAAGGGGGCCACGTCATTGTGGAGTATTTGGATGCATGTGATGGAGCATTGTCCTGCATGAAAATTGTGTTTTTCTTGATCGATACCGACTTCTTCCTGTACCACTGCTTGAAGAAGGTGTCTTCCAGAAACTGGCAGTCAGTCTGGGAGTTGAGCTTCACTCCATCCTCAACCCGAAAATGTCCCACAAGTTCATCTTTGATGATATCAGCCCATACCAGTACCTCCACCTTGCTGGCGTCTGAGTCGGAGTGGAGCTCTCTGCCCTTTACTGATCCAGCCTCAGGCCCATCCATCTGGCCCATCAAGAGTCACTCTCATTTTATCAGTCCATAAAACCTTAGAAAAATCAGTCTTAAGATATTTCTTGGCCCAGTCTAGACGTTTTATCTTATGTTTCTTGTTCAAAGGTGGTCATTTTTCAGCCTTCCATACCTTGGCCATGTCCCTGAGTATCGCACACCTTGTGCTTTTTGATACTCCAGTAACGTTGCAGCTCTGAAATATGGAAAAACTGGTGGCAAATGGCATCTTGGCGGCTTCACACTTGATTTTCCTCAATTCATGGGCAGTTATTTTGCGCTTTTTTTTTCAACACGCTTCTTGCGACCCTGTTGGCTATTTGCCATGAAACGCTTAAATGTTCGGTGATCACGATGATGTGATCAAAATACTAATTTGCCTAATAATCCTGCACACAGTGTTAGGATGCACAAACGTTATACAGCAGACGCAGCGCAGGTAATGTCGCCTTGATTAGCGCCAGAAAAAAATACACTGGATGTCACAGGTATTTAGGATGTTCAAACGTTTTACAGCAGACGCAGCGCAGGTAATGTCGCCTTGATTAGCGGCAGAAAAAAATACACTGGATGTCACAGGTATTTAGGATGTTCAAACGTTATACAGCAGACGCAGCGCAGGCAATGTCTCCTTGATTAGCGGCAGAAAAAAATACACTGGATGTCACAGGTATTTAGGATGTTCAAACGTTATACAGCAGACGCAGCGCAGGTAATGTCGCCTTGATTAGCGCCAGAAAAAATACACTGGATGTCACAGGTATTTAGGATGTTCAAACGTTATACAGCAGACGCAGCGCAGGCAATGTCTCCTTGATTAGCGGCAGAAAAAAATACACTGGATGTCACAGGTATTTAGGATGCACAAACGTTATACAGCAGACGCAGAGCAGGTAATGTCGCCTTGATTAGCGCCAGAAAAAAAATACACTGGATATCACAGGTATTTAGGATGTTCAAACGTTATACAGCAGATGCAGCGCAGGTAATGTCACCTTGATTAGTGGCAGAAAAAAATACACTGGATGTGACATGTATTTAGGATGCACAAACGTTATACAGCAGACGCAACGCAGGTGGTGTTATTGTCAGCCAGTTTTGCGCAAATTTAGCCAAAAAAATAATAGATGTTGCAGTCAGATAAAACAATAGTCCTTAAAAGGACTTTTGGGTCGTTTGAAAATAAAAACTAAACCTGCCTAGCCAAATCCTATCCCCAAACTATCTTTCTCCCCTTGCAGCAGCTCTCCCTGACTAAAACTGAGCTGAACCACGCCAAACACCGCGATGTGCCGAGCAGCGCCATGCTCGCACGAATATAGTATTCAGGCAAGCATGCTCACCCAACACTAGTTCCTGCTACAGAAGGGCTCCAAAAGAAAGACCTAGAGCCAGAACATGGCTAGTATCAGCACCAACTAATCTGGCCTGAATTAGTAGTAGTGATAGTAGTAGGCCGCAGATGGCTTCAGAAAGGCACAACATTATAGTTGAGGAGAAAGAGGATGATATTGTGGATTGGATGGCTCTCAGTTGCAGCAGGATGATGTGGAGGAGACTTCAGAGTCTGACACTGTACCGTTGAGCCAGGGGTCACAGCGTTCCTCCTACTTCTCCTCCTTGCAGCCCCAAAGAAGGGGTTCGGATAAAAGTGTAAGAGAGGGTGAGGACCTCCTCCTCAGCACCTGTGAACTGGATCGGGGTGATGAGGAGGAGGCAACATCAGTGGAGAAGGGTGATGGTGGCAGCAATAAAGAGCAGAGGCCACGTACCTCCCAAAGAACAGACAAGGCCATGTCTGCTTCGGGATCTGGTGATTCTGCTGACACTATGGCTGGGTTAGGCCCAAACTGAACCCCCACCTGGACTTGTTGTTGGCGTGCAGTAGCTGTAGTACCATTGTAGTAGAGCCTTGTACTCTCACGTGGCAGAGAATGCTGGCCACTTCTTGCAATTCTCGCTGTGCATGAAACTGCACTCCACTGTGGACAACTGGAGCAGCTATAACGGGCAGGGACAGTACATGTCTTTCACTGCAGCACCATGGCCAGGTTCTTTTGAACCCCCCCTACCATATCATGGGTCTGGCAGGCACTTATCTGTCTCCTCCATTTCCTTTTCCATGGACAAGATCCTGTCCCCAACAGCAGCAGGGCACAGCATCGCTCACACTTCTCCTCCTTCTTATGACATGTGTGAAGTCCACTCCATGTTGGAACTGATCGGCCTGGGAGAGAGTAGCCATACCAGAAAGCAGTTGCTGAAGTACATTAAGCAGAAAACATCCCACTGGCTGTCACCTCGCCAACTCCAACTGGGCAAGGTGGTCAGTGACAATGGGCACATCCTGTCCATCTAGCTACTGGCTTGCACAAAGTGCTGGCAATGTACAGGAGACTGTCTCTCTTTCAGCCATTCTCATGGGGAAGAACACTCTCCTGGACTTGCAGCATCAGAATGGTATGCATCTACACTGCTTAATCTGTGAGATTCCAGCTGGCTGGAATTCAACATTGTACATGCTCAAGCATCACCATACTGCCTCAGCAGTGAGCATGTGTTGTTTCCAGGTTGGGCAGTGGCAGCTCATGCCATTCATGCCGCAGTTTTCCCTCATCCCTTTCATATGTGTTTTTAAAGAGACGCTGACACTCGTGCAACAGGTGACCCTGTAGTTGTTGGGGACCCACAATGGGAATCTCCCATGGGGGAGGAGGAGGGGGTGCTGTCACTTGAGGAGGAGGTAGAAGAGTCGGAGAAGAAAGAGGATGATGATGATGACGGTGACACCGGTCATGACACCCAGTTGTCTCAGTGGGGGATGAAAGTGGAAAGAATTGGTTCCTGGGGCACACTGGCTAGAATGGTCACCTGTAGGCTTGTTTACACAGTGACAGGCAGATTGTTGACATCAAACATTCTGATGATTACTGGATAGCTATGCTTTTAGACCCTCGCTACCTGGCCAAAATGGGGAATGTTTTCCTCTTGCAGAAAGGGAGAAAAAATCAGTTAGTACCAGGAAACACTGTGAGCTTGTAAGCTGCGTGTTTGATGGGGAAGCCCCTCTCTGCCCCCTGCATAGTCATCCTCTCTTACCGCCACAAGAAGCAGAAGAAACATCAGCAGTAGCAGCAGCCGCCATTTCCTCAACAGTTTTTCCACGAGCTGCAGCAGGCTGAGGCCAGTCAGCAAGCCGATAGCTCCCAACTCAATGCCCAGGTTCAGGCCTGCCAAAACTATGGCCAGTCTCTGGTGCATACCCTATTCTCTAACCCCCAAACTGACACAGCACACTCTCTATCTTCTTTCTTGCTCTGCCTCCAGTGTCATCTCGGGGAGGGTGTCATCTCAGTGAATATAGAATCATTTTAAAGAGCCAGTTCTTACGAAAGTGACAATACTTAATATGTCTATTTGTCTCTTTTCTATTTTTTACAAACTGGTTACCCCAGGACGAAGGCACGTCGAAACGGACGCCGAAACGTGCGTCGGGGTAACGCCATCCCTGGCCCTCTATTTGGTCCTTATCTTGTTTATTGAGTGTTTGCATGTAAATGCATTACATTAATCTTTTTATGATGAGCATGAACAGCGGTTATTTTATTGAGAGATTTCCCACTGTGGGCCTTGTTTAACATCATATTTGCGGTGTTCAGCTATATGTGACTTTATATTAGCACTTATATTATTTGGCATTTTGTTATTAGCGCAGTTACTTGTCACATATATCTGACCCCATATAAGTCACCACTGTGGTGTCATATGGTTCATCATAGTATTGTGTGGGACCCTTCTGGTATGCTTATTGTTTTGTCGTATTGTTATGTATGACTACAGCTCATTTTTGGATTATTGCACCATTAAATTTCCATGTATGGGCCAGGGATGGTGTTTTTTCTGCACTGTCACCCTCCCTTTACAATATGAATTTTTTTAACCTTTTTATGTGTTAAATAAAGATTTTTCATACTTTTATAGTACATTAGTGACTCCATTTGTCTTTTTATAGACATTGTTTGTGATTTGTTTGGTTGGGAGTTTGTACTGTGATTTTCATTTGAGCCGTTCAGCTGCACGTGGCGGAGTGGGTATTATTCTTGATATATTTTTTACCCCGCCATCTACTTTGCAGAGGGTTGAATATTATATTTTCTTGCATATTTTTTTTATAAACGTACGCTTGATTAGGGGAAAGAGGAGCTCTTCATTTAGACTTAAAATTTTTATTTTTTTAGTTTTATAAAAGACGTGAAATTTTTTTTTTTTTACTTTTTATTTTAGTCCCACTATGGGACTTCAACTTTTGAGGATCTGATGGCTGTTTTAACTCATCTGGCCAGCATCAGAGTATTCAGAAATACAGCCAGGTCCATGTTCTCAATCAGGCAAGCTCTTGTGTCTGCCCAATCATTGCATGTATGGCACTAGTCAGGAACTCACTTACTACAGCGCTGTATATGTACAGCGTCTGTTATGAAGGGGTTAACGTTATTACGTAATGTTATCACAATCTGGGGGACATGGTGTTACTGTACTGATTTTTCTTAAGAACTCCTTCACTCATATTAATTTTTTCAGCCTTCTTAAACCAAAAAATACACCATACCTATGCTGCATTAAAAAAAAATAAAAATGCTAGAAAATGGAAAAAACAAATATATTGTATGCATACTTATCAATGATTTGATGATTTTAACGGGTTTTCTACCCAAATACCCCTTCCAATAGTGAGAAGTTATCCCTGCCCTTGACACCCACCAATCACGAGAACTGAAAATGATGTGGTGGTGGCATGATGGAAGCAACAGCAGACGTATAGAACATGATGGTCTGTGTGGCCGCAGCAGTGGCATGATGGCGGCGGTGGCACGATAGAGGTGGAAGCAGCCATACAGGACATGTTCTTTGGCAGGCCGTAGAGATGGCATGATGGCGGCAGTGATATGATGGAGGCAGGCAGCAACAGTGGCAAGATATTTCCAGCAAGGACAGATCTATACAATTGCCTTAGCCGGAGGAGTGTTAAACTCCTCCTGAATCCAGGCTTGGTTCATTCTGCCAAAAGTGATGTTTTGTACACAGATGGAGGACAACTTGGTCCGTTTCGGTGTCACCATGCCCCCCGCGGCACTGAAAACCCTCTCCGAGATGACACTTGAGGCTGGGCAAGAAATAGAGTCTGCCTGCCCAGAAATCCATGGAGTCAGGAACAGGGTATGTGTCAGAGACTGGCAAGGCGTAGGTAGGCCTGAACTTGGGCATTAAGGCATGAGCTGTCAGCTTGCTGACTAACCTCAGCCTGCTGCAGCACATGGAAAAACTGCTCCATCATGTTGAGGAGAATTAAATGGCTTCTGCTACTGTTGCTGTGGCTTCTGCTGTTTGTGGTGGCAGGAGGGAGGTGACTCTGCAGAGGTGGATAGAGGCTTCTCTTTCAGATACGCTGGCGACAGGTGTTTGCTCGTCAAAAGCTGTGTCAAGCTGCGTACACAGTGTTACCTGGTAATAGAGATGAGTGAATCATACGTACGAATCCTTAGCGTGCTATTGACTCGCGATTGCATCATACGCATGAGGCTAGGCCATGGCGTACAGTATTTAGAGGCAGTCCATATGAGGTAGAAAAGTAACGTGCTAGCTATCTGGCTAAGTGCATAACTCACTAAAAAACACTGTACAATAAGTGCATAATAGGACACATTGTAGTACCTGAAAAAGAATACACACAATGGGCTAACGTGCGTGAACGTTGCTGAACCTGTAAAAACATTATTGCTAAAATACAGCAAAGACATTTATGCAAACATTTTAGTGCAATTTCACATTTGCAAGCATAAAAGGCTCAGATATACGTTTAAGTCTCTCCTCGAGTCATGGCTGCTTGGCATGATAATAAAACACTAGAACACAGTCCAAAATTCAATTGTAATCCACGTGAACACGTGAGGTAATTTTGAAATCCTGACAGGTAACGTGTAATCCACATGGATAATATAAAATAGCAGCAAATACAGAACCCTCTTTGCAAAGGGGGCTCCCAAATAACCTGAGAAGGGGGGAAAAAGGAAAATAGGCGCGCTTAGGCGCAACTGGGAATTTTCTGCAGAATGGAAGGGGGGGGGGGGGGACTTGGTACTGGTGGATCACCGTAGACTGGAAGGTAAACGACGAAGTCGTCAGCTGACCTAGCTGAAAGGACTGTGATGGTGGTGGTGGTGGCAGTCCAGGGATCAGAAGCTCCGCTGTGGCTTCACCCTGAAGTGGAGGGTGCCATCTGGTGACTCCAGAAGGCAGCGCACTGGTACTTCGCCTGGTGGTTCCTCCAGCCAAACATCAGGTGGTGATGCAGGTACCAAGGGCTTTGATAATAACGTTACCTCGGTAGCAAAGGGTCCTTTCAGGGATGCCATGGGGGTATACTCCACCTGATCCCCCACATACAGGCTGTGACAGGTACGGCCATTTCACTGACCTGCGGCCCACAAAGTACTCCTTGCTGTCCTCGTCATCCGCCAGGAAGCCAAAGCCTCGCTCCACTGAAAACCACAGGACGGTTCCCTTTCGCAGCTCCAGTGTAGGGTCTCCCGGCCTTGGATGGTCCAGTACTTGGATGATCCAGTCCTCCACCGCATTCTTGTAGTTCTTGGGCATGGGCCGTCACCGACGCTGGCACAATCGGATTTTGCCGAATGGAAGGTGTTGTTCTCTTCCTGGGTGGCAAAGTGGACGCTCCAGCCGCCTCCGCCACACCAGCCGCCTCCGCCACACCAGGCGGCAAGGTGAATATGGAGTCAGGAGCCGGTGAGACTCTCTTGCACAGTTGTTCCGCTCTGATATCTGGAGCGGGCGGTGGTTCGGGGTACTTGTCCCCAAAGACCATCTCTTCCCACTTGGGTCCCAGTTCTTTCGCCATGCTGTTTGCAGTCATCTGACTCTGGCTGGATTTTGTTCAGCGCTGGCTTGAACAGGAGAGGAGGGCGGAGTAATGAGGGAGGAGTCTTCACTCCCTATACTTGCAAACAGAAAGTTCCCGGTGGGCCGGGCTGTTTTTTCCCGCTTCTGAGGGGGGCGTATCTTCACTTTCCCGCTCTTGAGGGGGCGTATCATCATTTTCCCGCTTTGGGGGGCCGGGGGAGGGGGCAAGAAGAATGCGTACGTTGCGTAGGTAGTGTTCAAAATTTAAAGAACATTTACAAATAATACAAAGCGAATCTTAAAAAATCCGGATTCGCTTCGGAGAAGAAAAAATGGAAGATTCTATACAAATCTACGAAGAGGCGAATAGATTAGCTCATCTCTACCTGGTAATAACATAATATAGCAGGAAAACATTCCCCCATTTTGCTTTGATAGCGAGGGTCTAAAAACATGGCTATCCACTAATCATCAGAATGCTTGATGTCAACAATCCGCCTGTCACTGTGTAAGCAAGTGGGTTTACAGGTCGCCATTCTGGCCAGTGTGCCTGAGGAGCCAGTACTTTCCAACTCTGCCCCCCACTGAGATGATTGGGTGTCGTGGCCAGTGTCACCATCATCCTCATCCTCTTGCTTCTCCAACTTCGACTCCTCTTCATCCTCCAGTGGCAGTACTTCCTCCTTTTTCCCCATAGGAGTTTCTCATTGTGGGTCCCCAACAGCTACAGGGTGGACAGCAAGAAGTGTTGCATGAGCATCATTGTCTCGTCAAAAATAAATATGTGGGGGATGAGGGACAACTGCAGCATGAACAGTATGAGCTTCCACTGCCTGACCTGGAAACAACACATGCTCACTGCTGAGGCGGTCTGGCGCATGAAAAAATCATTCACGGCTTTCCACTGCTCATACAGACAATCGAGCATGTGCAATGTTGAATTTCAGTGAATTGGAATGTTACAGATTAAGCGGTGTATCTACATACCACTCTACTGCTGCAAGTCCAGGAGAGAGTTCCTCACCATGTGAGAATTGCTAAAAAGCGGAACAGCCTCCTGGACATTGCGCAAGCGCAATTGTACAGCTCAGTTTTTTAATAGGCCATGCAGGCAGCATGTGTTATTTCCCCCAGATTCAGGGCAGCCAGGATGTTGTGGTCATTGTCGCTGACCACCTTACCCAGTTAGAGTCAGCAGGATGTCAGCCAGCAGATGTTTGCTGCTTGATGTACTTTAGTAACTGCTCGCCTATGTGGCTACTCTTGCCCAGGCTGATCAGCTCCAACATCACATGGCAATGCATTACTTTACACATGTGATAGGAAGGAGAGGTGGGAGTGACGCTTTGCCCTTCAGCTGTTGGGGACGGTTCCAGTTTACAGAAAAGCTAATTGCTGGTGGAGAAAAGTTTTTTCATGGCCAAACATTCCGTTGTAGATGTCTCACGATGGAACAAGAAAGAGTCTTAGCAGGAGAAGAAGAAGGTGAAGATGATGATGATGATAAAGATACTGTATTGCTTGGGGACGCGGGCTGGCTGTTAAAAATAGGACCAGGAGAAGGAGGATAGACTTCTGATTGGGAATGCTGACCAGTTGTATTTTCCAAAGGATCTGGTGATGCTGCCTCATACTCTGCAATAGACCTCTGGTGCTTATGATTGTGTTTGAACAGCCACAGTTTATTTTAACCCTGCAGATCTTGCACACGGCTATGGCTTTGTGTGGCCACTTTATGGAGACAAAAGCCATAAAGGAGTTGTCTGACTCCAAAGTCACCTCCACGTCATCCTTTATCCTCAAAGATAATGTTGCACCTTTTTGAAGCCAGGCACAACTTGGACTACTACTACTACTACTACTACTACTACTACTACTACTACTGCTTCTGGCTGGATAGCTGGTGCAGCTTGCTACTGCCCACATTCTGGCAGTGGGTCATTCGATTGGAACCCTTCTGTAGCCCTGACATTTTTGGGCTTAACAGATAATCTTGTGCGCTAGCCTGTGTTTAAATAATTTTAACAAACCCCCAAAAAGTAGAAGTGGAACCTTGTGGAGATAGAAAAATGGGAATGGATTTAAACGTAAATTCATCTTCACTCACAGATAATGATGTGAACTACCTTGTGTAGTAATCACCTATATGCTGGTTTGAATGAATTCAATAACCCCCCCCCAAAAAAAATAAAAAATGGAACTTTGTGGAGGTAGAAATAAATGGATTTAGCTCTAATATTACATTATCACACACTGATGTTTTTGTCCTCGAGTATTTTATAAGGTTTTTAAAACTTAAACAAACAAACAAAAAAATGTACTATGTGGAGATACCCTGACACTGATTTTGGACTAGTATTTCACGTGTTTTCACTGAGGTTTAAAATACTACATGGATGGTAGTACAAGTGTTGTACAGTTTTGTGCTTATTCCACCCCCACCCCCCAAAAAAAGGATTTCTGTTAAAAAGGCAAAAAAGTGAAAATAATGTCCTTACAGGCAGCTACTTTTGAGTATTGCATCAGTTGCAGTTGTGTTAGGAGGCAAAACCAGCCTCAGCTTCTCACTCTCTGACAGATTTCCCTGCCTCTCCCTATTCTACACACATTTTTTTCTTCTTTGTAATTCTAGCCTTTCCTTTCACTGTCCCTGGCAGTAGAATACATGATTGTTATTGTTTTTGAGTGTCCATGACTCCCTAAGATCGGTTTTCTGGCAGACACTGTAAGACCCATCCACCCTCATTCACAGCCCAACACAGAATGACGTTCTGCTTCTTCTGCTAGGGCACCTCTCCGCTTGCTGCCGCACTGATTGGCTCATCTAGGCTGTCTGTCGGCTTGTGGGCCAATCAGAGCAAGCCTACCACCCCATTTCATCGCAGGGTTATGTAAGCATCCTCCATAGTAAGTGTGGTTTTACTGGATTCATCTGAAACAAACCTGAAAAGGTTCGGGTTCGCCTGTCATCTGAGGTTTGCTCATCTTTAATAAAAAACCCACAGCAAGACGCTGTGCATGAATCCAATCTTATGGATAGCCACTGGATGGCAGAGAGACCAGAGAGAAACATTTTTTTAATGACAAAATACATTTACATAATGATTTCTAAACATGATAAAAAGATGAATAACAACCATGACATTGATTTGGGCATATCATTAATTTCAGAAGTAACTTTTTGGGCATAGATGGGATATCCAGGGTTTTTTTCACAGAACCAAATTTACAACAAGACTTCACAATAACAAATATATGCAATACAAATGAATAAAACATTATTAAATGAATAAATTAAATTTGATCACAATTGTATATCCTTAAAGTGAAAAGTATATTACTAGAACAGAATCTAAAATACAGTAGCAACAGAACGTAACATCAAAAGCATTTCAATGGTGTCTATATTTATATACATCACAGGTCATAATTTGTAAAGAGGGTAATAACAGCTTGAGGGATAGTATTGCACTGAAGACTCGAGCAAAGAGGATGCTGGGGCATTCCGTACACATTGTTTACACGCACAGAGTGCTTCCAGGTACTTGAATTAGCTAAGTGACCTTGGTGTTCAGTGTCTTAATCACTTCCACACAGGACTTCAGGGGGTCTCGAGGCTTTTCATATTTACAACTGGCAATACTACAAGCAAATGCTATTTATTTCATGGTGTTTGCAGTGATTTCCTGCCATAATTGATGGCAGGATCTTCCTTAATCATGAAGTTTGCCTAGGATTTTATTGAAGGATTCCAGTATGTTTAGGGAGCTCTGTATTACTTGTAAGTAGTTTGCTTTAGTACAACATTATCCGATTTTATGCTGTGGAACATAACTGCGAAGTGGAATTTTCCAGTTACATAAGGTATCATGATTTTGATATTCTGATGCTAATCATATTCCCATAACAGTTTAATAATATGCTTGAATCATGTTATCTCAGCTCTGCTACTGAATTCATTTATATTATAGAATATAGTAGAATATTAGCTGGTTGAATGGCTGGCTTTGATTAACATATTGCTGTTAGTTGATTAGTTACTGTACCTTTCAATTCAGAAGCTATGTGAATATGCATGGTACATTATATGAGAATATACCTTTTACAAATAGCCGTGTAAGGTGACAAAGAAAATAATATTTGAGAAAATTCTTATAAACATATCTCCAGACGGTTTATTAACCATATCCTGCCTTCAAATGTGTGTTTGTGATTGTTTGTGTATAAATACAAATGCTGTGAAAAAAATATTTGCCCCTTACAGATTTCTTATTGCACATTTGTCACACTTAAATGTTTCAGATTATGAAACAAATTTGAACATCAGACGATAACCTGAGTAAGTACAAAATGCAGTTTTCAAATGGTTATTTCATTTATTAAGGGAAAAATCTATCCCAAACAATCTGGTCCTATGTGAAAAAATTATTGCCCCTTCCCCCACCCCATGAATCAACTGTAATTACCCAAAGTTTTGGGAAAGCTTAAAAAACTTAAATAGAACCTGTCTGACCACATGAAGTAGGCTAAAAGATCTAAAAAATCAACACATCATGCCCTGATCTGAAGAAATTCAAGATCAGATGAGAAGAAAGTCATTGACATCTATCAGTCTGGAAAAGGTTACAAAACTATTTCTAAGGTTTTGGGACTCAAGTGAACCACTGTTATCCACAAATGGAGAGAACATGGAACATTGGTGAACCTTCCCAGGAGTGGCTGGCCTACAAAAATTACTCCAAGAGCGCATTGAAAACTCATCTAGGAGATCACAAAAGAACCCTGAACAACAACTAAAGCACCATAGGCCTCACTTGACTCAGTTAAAGGGGTTTTCCGAGTTATATATATTGATGACCTATCCTCAGGATAGGTCATCAATATCAGATCAGCGGGGGTCCGACACCCGGCACCCCCGCCGATCAGCTGTTTGAAGAGGAGGCGCGCACCATATCAGCGCTGCCTCCTCTTCACTGTTTACATGCTGGCCGACACGGAGGTAGTGGTGAGTAGGTGTAATTACACCTCACCGCCCCATTCATTTCAATGGGAAGAATCGCTTCCATAGACTTGTATGGGAGCGATTCTTCCCATTGAAATGAATGGGGCAGTTGGGTGTAATTACACCTGCTCACCACTACCCCCGTGTTGGTCAGCATGTAAACAGTGAAGAGGAGGCAGCGCTGAAACAGCTCGCGCCTCCTCTTCAAACAGCTGATCGGCGGGGGTCTGATATTGATGACCTATCCTGAGGATAGGTCATCAATATATATAACTCGGAGAACCCCTTTAAGGTGCTCATGATTCAACAATAAGAAAGCGACTGGGCAAAAATGGTATCCATGAGAGAGTTCCAAGGCAAAAAACACTGCCAACCAAAAAGAACAAAAAGTCCCATCTCACATTTTTCAAAAAAATCTTGATAATCTTTTGGAAAAATATTGTGTGGACTGACAAGACAAAAGCTGTGCATTCTGTTACATATGGTGTAAAACTAATATAGCATTTCAGAAAAAGAACATCATATGGACAGTCAAACATGATGGTGGTAGTGTAATGGTCTGGGGCTGCTTTGCTGCTTCAGGACCTGGACAACTTTCTGGAATTTTTGGAATTATGAATTCCGCTCTCTACCAGAAAATCCTGAAAGAGAATGTCCAGCCATCAGATTACTTGTGTTCTACAGCAGGACAATAATACGAAGCACACCAGCAAGTCCACCTCTGAATGGCTGAAAAAAAAATAAACTGAAGGTTTTAGAGTGGCCTAGTCAAAGTCCGGACCTAAATCTGATTTGATTCTGTGGCATGACCTTAAACAGCACATTCATGCTCCAAAACCCTCCAATGTGGCTGAATTAAAACAATTCTGCAAAGAAGAGTTGGCTGAAATTCCTCCACAGAGATGTGAAAGACTCATTGCCAGTTATCTCAAACGCTTGATTGCTGTTGCTGCCAAGGGTGACACAACCAGTTATTGAGTTTAGGAGGCAATTACTTTTTCACATAGGGCCAGGCTGGTTTGGATAGCATTTTTCCCTTAAATGAAAGCATCATTTAAAAACTGCATTTTGTTATTTACTCAGGTTATCTTAGTCTGATATTAAAATTTGTTTGATAATCTGAAAAATTTAAGTGTGACAAATGTGCAAAAAACAAAAGAAATCTGTCAGGGGGCAAACAATTTTCCTCAGCACTCTATGCATGACTAGCAATGGAAATTGGGTACTGACCAGTCTACGCCAGCTTCAAGCAATTCTATTTTGTATTGAAGGCCATCCTGCCAAAAACTGATATAGTATTTCTATTTTTTTTTAAATTATGGGACAGTATTTTCAGCATATAAAACAATAGGAAGGGGACAGAATGCTATAATACAGTTCTGTGTTAATATAAATGTAGCCAATCACACATTTGTAGCAAAATTATTTTTATTAACACAATTCTTGAAACGGAATGCATATTAAACAATAAACACAATCAGGGTCGTTTATCAAACTGGTGTAAAGTAGAACTGGCTTAGTTGCCTATAGCAACCAATCAGATTCCACCTTTCATTTTCGACTGCTCCTTTGCAAAATGAAAGGTTGAATCTGATTGGTTGCTATGGGCAACTAAGCCAGTTTTAATTTACACCATTTGATAAATGAACTCAAATATACCTGTTGTATTCCTTATATAAGATGCCAAACCATAACATGAAATATCAATAATGTACAGTATGTGCATTGGTATAGTCATTGAAGCAATCTGTATCTTCTAATGACTCAGAATTACACATTTATATATGGATAAGAGCAGTTTTATGAAGCAGAAATATGACCTGCTATGTTAGTTTACATTTTCTCGTCAATTACCACTGCGGTGCGGATTCTTTAAGCAGGTCAAGTAAGAAGCATTAAGTAAAAATGCTGTGATTTTGTCTACAGGAATCTTGTTCATTTTAAACTTCAAGGTACATATCATTCCGAAATAATTTGTTAGTTTGAAAAAGGGTGCCCTAGACAAAATAAAGAAATGTGCTTATATTCTGTATATGTACGCTCACAGATGACAATAAAGCAAAAGGAAACAGTCAAGACATTATGTTTGTAACATTTTTATTGCATTGCTCCAAAGGAAAGTAATTGTAAATGCTAGACCATATTTTACAATCCATTGTGGTCTGCAAGGGATACTTGAAAAAAGAACAAATTTAAAATCACAGTTTGGCACTTTCACTCATTGTTTAGCAGGAAGCAATACACTACCGGTGCATCAGATAAGGCTACTTTCACACTAGCGGCAGCACGGATCCGGCACCTAAAGGGTGCCGACGGATCCGTACTGCCGCTGATACATGTGTGGAGCCGGAGCGGCGCTCCGGCCCCACACATGTTAACACACACATTGGAACAAGACACAGACAAACATACATACATACATACACACACATACATACATACATACTTACATACTCCAGCCAGGGATGCCGGCAGAACGTCTTCACGCGCCTCCTGCGCGCAGTGATGACGATTCCCCATAGCACCCTCTGCTGGGCACAGTGGGGAAACGTCATAGCTGCGCGCAGGAGGCGTGTGAAGACATGCTGCCGGCGTCCCTGGAGTATGTGAGTATGTATGTGTGTATGTATGTATGCATGTATGTCTGTCTGTATGTATGTATCTATCTCTGTAGCCGGATCCGGAATGACCCCCCATTGCAAGTCAATGGAGGACAGATCCGGATTACTGGTGTGTCCACACCAAACGGATCCGTCCCCATTGACTTGCATTGGGGGTCATTCCGGATCCGTCTTGGTGCGGATGCCTGGACTGTAGAGCAAACCGCAGCATGCTGCGGTTTGTTCTCCGGTCTGAAGACGGAACGGAATGCTTTCAGGAGCATTCCGTTGTCTTCAGTTCAGTTTTGTCCCCATTGACAATGAATGGGGACAAAACTGAAGTGTTTTTTTCCGGTATTGAGCCCCTATGACGGAACTCAATACCGGAATTTAAAAACGCTAGTGTGAAAGTAGCCTAAATCAGTAGGATAGAAATCCATTCAGCTATATTTGCTCTTGTAAAATGCTACAGATTATTAATAGTGCATTAACAATGTATTGATAAAATATGGTCAACAGTCCACATAGATACATAGATCTATTCCAAACCCAAAGTCAATTTTTACTTGACATGTACAGTATGCCTCTTTTGTATAATTCTCTTAACTGCTTGTTTAGTGGGGGGTATTTTTAAAGGGATTGTCTGAGATTATTAACAGTCTCAGATAACCCCTACACAATGTCTTCAAATAAAAACCAAGCATTGTCACTGGTACAGTAATCCTGCTGCTGACTGTTTTCAAACAGCAGCCATGATGTGCCCCTTGATATGGCATGTAACAGCTGAGGACATTAATTGGCTACAGACTATGGTCTACAATTGAGGACAGTGGCTGCAGGCGGTAGTCTACAGGTGAGGATTGTGATTGGCTGCAGCGGTCATGTGCTGAATTCAGGCACCTCATTGAGAACATTACTAACTCTAAGAGAATTTCACCCAGTCTATGTTGTGGAGTGCGGCCCGTAACCCTGGGAAACTGGCCTTTTTAAAATTAAATGTTTCTGATCTCCCAGCATGTTTATGCTTTCTACACTTTAGGATAAAGTAACTATATTGTGGTCACTATTACCAAGGTTTTCCTGAACAATTACCTCCTCAACTATCTCTGCATTGTTAGATATAACCAGATCCAACAGTGCATCACTTCTTGTTGGTTCTTCTACAAACTGGCCCAGAAAATTATCCTGCAATAGGGTAAGAAAATTTCTCTCCTTTGCAGTTGAAGCCAATCCATGACCCCAATCAATACCAGGGAAGTTAAAATCTCCCATTATCACTACTGTACCCGCCTGGGCAGCCCACTCTATTTGTCTATGCAGATGATCCTCTATCTCCTCAGTGATGTTTGGGTGTCTATAAATTACACCAAAAATAATTCTTTCATTGTTAGTCTCCCCTTGTAATTCTACCCACACGGATTCTGCATTCACACAATCATCACCCACTATTGTCTCCTTCATACTCGCTTTTATACTACTTCTGACATACAGACATACTCCTCCTCCTTTCCTATTCTCCCTATCCCTCTGAAACAGAGTATAACCCTGGAGATTGACAGCCCAGTCATGCGAAGAGTCCAGCCATGTCTCAGCAACTCCAACTATATCAATTTCCTCCTCCAGTACCATGACCTCAAGCTCAGCCATTTTGCCTGCTAGACTTCTGGCATTTTTGAACATACACTTTAAATTACCATGTGTTTTTGTATATTTAGATTTAGAAATGTAATTTATTGATGTTTTCTGACTAGACATGTTTTTTTTGCTGATTTGTAACACATTTGTAACTCCTTATCCACTGCTGTTATCCTCCCCCCGTGGTCCATTTCTCCACCCACCACTCTGTTCTGACCACTCTCTAACCTATCTACCACTGCATGCTTTGCTTTATTTTCTGCTTGTCCTCCCCCCCACATCCCTAGTTTAAAAACTTAGCCACCCCTCTAGGATTCTCTCCCCCAGCACAGCAGCCCCTCTTCTATTCAGGTGCAATTTATCTGCAGAATACAATTTGTACCCCAATGAAAAATCAGCCCAGTGCTCTAAGAACCCGAACCCTTCTCCCTTACACCAAGACTTGAGCCATGCATTCAACTCCCTCAGCTCCCGCTGTCTGTCCTGCGATGCGCATGGCACAGGCAGTATTCCTGAGAATACAACCTTGGAGGTCCATCCCTTCAGCTTGGCTCCTAGTTCTCTATAATTATTCTTAATAGACCTCCACCTACCATTTATTCTGTTGTTGGCTCCCACATGGACCACGACAGCTGGGTCATCCCCAGCCCCTCCCAGTAATTTGTCCACCCGTTCCACCACATGCCGAACCCTGGCACCAGGGAGACAGCAAACTATTCGGTTGAGGCAGTCTTGGCGACAAATTATTCTATCCGTCTTCCTGATTATGGAATCCCCTACCACTACTAGCTGTCTCGGCCTGCCTGCTTTACCATCCCCCCCACTACTAGATGGACTGTTCCTCCGGCTGTTAGGGAGACCAGTATCCACTAGGGTTGCCATTTCTGAGACTGACACCCTCGCATCATCACCTAACTTGGCAATTTTGCTTGGGTGCACAGAAGCAGGACTGGCCTTCCTTTTCCTAGACCCCTTGCCACTCCCTCTATTCGGGTTAACCCAACTCCTTACATGGGCCTCCTGATTTTTCTCTCCACCTTCCATAACAGACCCCATAACTGCCTGTTCTGTGAGAAGCAGGCCCCTCTCAAGATCTCTTGTTTCCCTCAGTGTTGCAATATGCTTCTCCAGATCTCTAATGTGAGCTTCCAGATTGGCAACATGCTCACATCTACCACAGCGGTATTCACCCAGGAACTGCTGCTCCTGTTGTTCATACATGTGGCAGACTGTGCACTGTTGAAGAGAAACAATGCATAGAAAGGACTGAAATTCTGTTTCTGTTAAAATTCAGTAACCAAAGGATATCCTCCGGGGCAATTATGAATATTGCTTGTGGATAAACTGTGTTCATACAGGAGTTCCATCAGTGGTAGAATTAGAAGTGACTGGGACCCACAGCAAATTTTTAAATGAGCCCCCTCCCCCCAAACGACCTCCTCCTCCTGTGGCTAGTCAAGATAGTTCTCTCAGCCCAGGCCAGGCAGCTGCTCCATCTGTTTCCCACATGTATATAATGTATGTCATGTTACCATATGTTGTCACTGTATATAATGTCATTGTACAATACTGTTGAGGGGGTCTTGACAATAAAATTCAGTCGTCCTCCTGGACGAGTTCTGAGTTCAGTACCTGTAGCAGCTGCTTCCACTATAACGACATCCCTAAGCTTCATGAGTGTGGTGCTTACATAGGGATAAATGTAGGATTCCCAACCATAGAGTAGATCATACAATACTAAAGAATAATACATTGACAGACTGAGTGATTGACAATCTATGCTACAGTCTTTATATGTAAACATTATAGACTGATCTCTGTGTATAACTGGTCATCGATGGCCACCTGTCTTTCTGATATAACAGTAAGACATCTCATTGTTTTCTCATTCTACTTCTTTGGTTTTCCTGACACAAAGGTTCCAATTATAGAGAAGCAAATCATTTCTAACAATCAAATTTGATAAAAATCAGCCTAGAGCATCGATGTGCTGCCGCTATGCCCAAGAGACGACCTGGGAATAAAAGAATCTGGTCCTGCGCTGCTCGCGTCAAACGCCGTCTGCATGAGATTAGGGATAGAGCTGCTGTCTGTCAGGGAGAGTGTTAGGGCTTGAATTTAGATGTTGGTTAGGCAGGAATCACCCACAAAGAACCCAACAGCCCTTCTAAGGGCTACAAGCACCTTTTTTTTTGGTCTCCTCCAGGCTGCTGGCTGGGACTTGTAGTGCAGCTACCGCCATATTGGCTGCACACTGTACACAGTGACTGGTGGCAGAAGGGACAGCACGTGGTCCACACAGACCCAAAAGAAATTGCCCAAAGTACTCATTTTTGCTGCTGCTGTACCTTGGCTTGCTGAGATCTGTAGTGCAGTCTAGGGAATACGTTTTTCTGTCATTTCAATACACTACAGTCCAGTGAACAATTATGTAGTGTACTGTACAGTAGCGTCAGCCTAGGGATTAAGTTTTTCTGTCATTTCTATACACTACAGTCCAGTGAACAATTATGTAGTGTGCTGTACAGTAGCGTAATTCTAGGGAATACGTTTTTCTGTCATTTCTATACACTACAGTCCAGTGAACAATTATGTAGTACTGTACAGTAGCATCAGTCTAGGGAATACATTTTTTTATAAATCCTACAGTGCAGTGAAAAATTGAGTGGTTTGCGGTGCAATAGCCGCCGTCTAAAGACTACATTTTTCCTCTCAGTCATATATACTACAGTGCAGTGAAAAATTTAGTGGTTTGTGGTGCAATATCTGACGTCTAAAGACTACGTTTTTCCTCTCAGTTATATATTATACAGTGCAGTGAAAAATTCTGTCGTGTGCTGCACACTAGCCGGAGTGTAGAAAATATAAGTTTTTCCTCTCAGTTATATATTATACAGTGCACTGAAAAATTCTGTCGTGTGCTGCACACTAGCCGGAGAGTAGAAAATATAAGTTTTTCCTCTCAGTTATATATTATACAGTGCAGTGAAAAATTCTGTCATGTGCTGCACACTAGCCGGAGTGTATAAAATATACGTTTTTCCTCTCAGTTATATTATACAGTGCAGTGAAGAATTGAGTGGTTTGCTGTGCAATAGCCGCCGTCTAAAGACTACATTTTTCCTATCAGATATATTTACTACAGTGCAGTGCGAAATTGTGTCGTGTGCTGCACACTAGCCGGAGTGTAGAAAATATACGTTTTTCCTCTCAGTTATACATTATAAAGGGCAGTGAAAAATTTCTGTCGTGTGCTGCACACTAGTCGGAGTGTAGAAAATATAAGTTTTTCCTCTCAGTTATATATTATACAGTGCAGTGAAAAATTCTGGCGTGTGCTGCACACTAGCCGGAGTGTAGAAAATATAAGTTTTTCCTCTCAGTTATATATTATACAGTGCAGTGAAAAATTCTGTCGTGGGCTGCACACTAGCCAGACTGCAGAAAATATAAGTTTTTTCTCTCAGTTATATATTATACAGTGCAGTGAAAAATTCTGTCGTGTGCTGCACACTAGCCGGAGTGCAGAAAAAATAAGTTTTTCCTCTCAGTTATATATTATACAGTGCAGTGAAAAATTCTGTCATGTGCTGCACACTAGCCGGAGTGTAGAAAATATACGTTTTTCCTCTCAGTTATATATCATACATTGCAGTGAAAAATTGAGTGGTTTGCGGTACAATAGCCACAGTCTAAAGACTACGTTTTTTCTCTCAGTTATATATTATAAAGTGCAGTGAACATACAAAATGTTGAACCCAAGGGCTAAGGGTCGAGGACGAGGGCGTGGACGTGGGCGTTCAAGTAGTGTAGGGGGTAGAGGCCGTGGTCCTGGGCAGGTTGACACAGTACATGTTGATGAGGGAGCAGTGGAACGCCGCAGAGTTTCGCGCCCTAGCTTCATCTCGCAACTTACTTACTTACTGGTTCACGTGGTACACCACTATTGAAACCACAACAGTGCGAACAGGTGATGACGTGGATAGCGGACAATGCGTCCAGTAATTTATCCACCACCCAGTCTTCCACGCAGTCCACCCACGCTAGCCAAGGGAGTAGACCTCTGTCTCCTCCAGCTCAACCTCCTTCCCCCCAGCCTGCCCCCCCATGGAAAGTATGGATTCAGATCAGGCATACTCACAGGAACTCTTTTCAGGACCCTACCCAGAGACACAAACCACTGCTCAACAGCAACCTGAGCAGTTGCTCTGTCCCGATGCCCAAAATTTAGAACTTTCACAGTCTGTGGGTGATGAGAGTGTGGACTTAGTGCAAGTAGTGCGTGAAGAGTGTCGGATGATGATGATGATGATGAGACACGGTTGTCAGACAGTGATGTTGTTGTCAGGGCAGTAAGTCTGAGGGGGGAGAAGAGTGAGGAATCGGAAGAAGAGCTGGTGGATGATGAGGTGACTGACCCGAGCTGGGTTGGTAATCCAACTCAAGACAGTGCTTCTGAGGGGGAGGCAATTGCAGCACCAGAACAGGTTGGAAGAGGCAGTGGGGTGGCCAGAGGGAGAAGCAGGGCCAGAGCAGGTAGATCAGCAACTGTTTCACGGAGTCAAGCTCCCGTGCCGAGGCCTAGATGTTCGCAAGTCTGGAGGTTTTTTAAAGAAAGTGAGGATGACCGACGGACTGCAACCTGTGCCACACCAGGATCAGAAGGGGCCCAGGACCCCGGCACGAGCGCCTCCCGCCCTACCACAACCACTTCACCTCCACGATCCTCCACAACCTCCACCAATGTTTCCCAGCCCAGCGTTCAGCTGTCTTTGCAGCAGACATTTGAGCGCAAGTGCAAATACAATTCCAGTCACCCACATGCACAAGCCCTAAACGTCCACATCTCCAAATTGTTGAACCTGGAGATGCTGCCCTATAGACTCGTAGAGACTGAGGCTTTCCGCAACCTGATGGCGGTGGCTGTCCCTCGGTACTTGGTCCCCAGCCGCCACTATTTTTCCCGATGTGCTGTCCCAGCCCTACACCAGCACGTGTCAGAGAACATCATCCGTGCCCTGACCAACGCGGTTAGTGATAAGATCCACCTAACCACGGACACGTGGACAAGTGCTGCCGGGCAGGGACACTATATATCACTGACGGCACATTGGGTTAACTTGGTGGAGGCTGGGACCGAGTCTGACCCTGGGGCCGCTCATGTACTGCCCACACCGAGAATTGCGGGGTCTACCTCGGTCACGGTTTCTCAGATGTACTATGCCTCTTCCTCCAACCCCTCCTCCTCCTCCTCCGAATTACCATTCGTGGGCACGGCGCCTTCAGTCGGTAGCTCTAGGCGCAGCAGCAGTGCCGTGGGTAAGTGCCAGCAGGCGGTGCTCAAACTGCTGAGCTTAGGTGACAAAAGGCACACCGCCCAAGAGCTGTTACAGGGCATCACGGTGCAGACCAATCTGTGGCTGGCACCGCTGAACCTCAAGCCAGGCATGGTTGTGTGTGACAATGGGCGTAACCTGGTGGCGGCTCTGCAACTCGGCAGACTGACACATGTGCCATGCCTGGCCCACGTGTTCAATCTCATAGTTCAGTGGTTCCTCAAGACATACCCCAATTTGTCAGATTTGCTCACCAAGGTGCGCCGCATCTATGCACATTTCCGCAAGTCAAGCACAGATGCTGCCACTCTCAGGGCATCGCAGCGGTGCCTACAACTGCCCACTCACCGACTGTTGTGCGACTTGCCCACGAGATTGAATTTGACATTAAACATGTTATCCAGAGTTTACCAGCAGCACAGAGTGATTGTAGACTGCCAGATGTCAACTTCCACCAGAACTGGTAGTCAGGTGAGTCAGATTCCTCAAGTCTACAATTTGGAGTGGACGTGGATGTCTGATATCTGTCAGGTGTTGAGCAACTTTGAGGAGTCAACACAGATGGTCAGCGGCGATGCAGCCATTATCAGCCTCACCATCCCACTGCTTTGCCTGTTGAAAAACTCACTGCTCAGCATGAAGTCAGAAGCTTTGCACTTGTCACAGGAGATGGGGGAAGAAGATACGTCGCTTGATAGCCAGAGCACCCTCCGTTCTTTTTCTCAGTGCGTATTGGAGGAGGGGGATGAGGAGGAAGAGGAGGAGAATGTTGGTGAGACAGAAGAGGGTACCAATGCTCAGTCCTTCTTAACTCTTGAGCGTGTATGGGCTGAAGAGGAGGAGGAGGAGGAAATGGAGAGTCAGGCCAGTGAGGAGAGGGAATTCTTGCATGTTGGGACTCTGGCGCACATGGAAGACTTAATGTTAGGCTGCCTATCCCGTGACCCTCACGTTAGAAGCATTTTTTCAAACACCGATTACTGGGTGTTCACTCTCCTGGACCCACGGTACAAGCAGAACCTTGCCACTCTCATCCCTGTAGAGGAAAGGAGTATGACAGTAAATCAATATCAACAGGCCCTGGTGCACAAGCTGAAACAATTCTTCCCATCTGACGCCGCTAGTGGCAGAGGGCGTGGTTCTGTGGGCCAAGTAGCAGGGGAGAGGAGGCGAGCAGGCAGCTTGTCCAGCACTGGCAGGGGAACGCTCTCCAAGGCCTTTGCCAGTTTTATGTAACCCCACCAAGACACTGTCACCTGTCCCCAGTCTAGGCAGAGTAGGGGGGAGCTGTACAGAAAGATGGTGAGGGAGTACCTAGCTGACCATACCAACGTCCTGCATGATCACTCTGCTCCATACAACTACTGGGTTTCAAAGCTGGACACGTGGCCTGAACTGGCGCTGTACGCCTTGGAGGTGCTGGCCTGCCCTGCCGCTAGCGTGTTGTCCGAGCGGGTATTCAGTGCAGCTGGTGGCGTCATCACCGATAAGCGTACACGCCTGTCAACTGACAGCGCTGACAGGCTGACGCTTATTAAAATGAACAAAGCCTGGATTTCACCGGAATTCAAATCTCCTCCGGGGGAAAGCAGCTAAAGAATAAGATTCCTTATGTATCCGATTCCTCTCCTCTACTCCTCCTCCTCCTTCTTTTCATTGCCATACACTGACCCAAAAGGGAATTTTTTAGAGGGCCAACTGGCACTCTTTTAAGACAATGATTCCGGAGGGCCACCTACAGGCCCTCTCTCCAAACAATTTTTCCGGAGCGTCAACTACAGACACTCTAAAATAATTTTTTAGGAGCGTCAACTACAGACACTCTAAAACAATTTTTCAGGATCGTCAACCACAGACACTAAAAAAATTTTTGGGAGGCTCACCTACAGCCATTTGACTGCAATCTCAGTCGGACAAAGGCATTGGTGGTGTCACTGCCATGCTGTGTCAGACTAAATTTTTGGGTGGTTCACCTGCTACCTCAGTCTAACTCGATCACTCTGTTGTCACCGCCGCCATACAGGGTCACGCTAAATTTTAATGTGCTTCGCCTGCTCCCGCAGTGTAACTTGGTCACTCTGTAGTCACAGCCATACAGGGCCACGCTAAATTTTTATGTGCTTTGCCTGCTCCCGCAGTGTAACTCGGTCACTCTTAGTCATAGCCATACAGGGCCATGATAAATTTTTATGTGCTTCGCCTGCTCCTGCAGTGTAACTCGGTCACTCTGTAGTCATAGCCATACAGGTCCACGATAAATTTTTATGTGCTTCGCCTGCTCCTGCAGTGTAACTCGGTCACTCTGTAGTCACAGCCATACAGGGCCACAATAAATTTTTATGCGCTTCGCCTGCTCCCACAGTGTAACTCGGTCACTCTGTTGTCACAGCCATACAGGGTCACGCTAAATTTTTAAGTGCTTCGCCTGCTCCCGCAGTGTAACTCGGTCACTCTGTAGTCACAGCCATACAAGGCCACGATAAATTTTTATGTGCTTCGCCTGCTCCTGCAGTGTAACTCGGTTACTCTGTAGTCACAGCCATACATGGTCACGCTAAATTTTTATGTGCTTCACCTGCTCCCGCAGTGTAACTCGGTCACTCTGTAGTCACAGCCATACAGGGTCACGCTAAATTTTTATGTGCTTCGCCTGCTTAAGACAGACCTATAGTCCTATATTAAAATAAAGGATAAGGGGAAGACCATATAGTTGATCTTAATACCACTGTCAAATGGAAAACAAAAAAGAAAATATTTGGAAGCTTAAAATATAAAATACTGACACATATAATTGGATAATACAATAACATTAATAGAAAGCAAACATAACAGGAGTTATCGTCTCCAGAAATCGTAGATCCTGCCAATTACTGACATGTTCTGTTTGAGTCATCTTGATTAGAGCAAATGAAAAACAACATCTTGTGATATCCACTACTGTAATTACTGGTCTCCTGTGCTCCCAATGGAGTGAGAATATTGTAGCAAAGGATGGAGTGTGTTATATGGCCAATATTAGTTGGCACTGCCTGGATATCCACAGAGAAAACTAACAATTATAACATGTGAAAGACATACATGCCCCTGGAGCAAAACTAGGGATATAGTATTTTCACTAACTAGAAGGACTAAATCCAACAAATCCAACACAGACATAAGTGCACACATACACAACATACCGTAACAACTCTGCTATGACTCCCTAAGACATTCATTCAGTCTACTAAGACATCTGGCTCTGTGCCCACAGACTAATTTATCTGAGATCCTAAACAAGTGTATATTTGGATTCCAGTTTATAGATTTTCCCAATGGTGTAATTAATTAAACATCCATAAATAAACACGTAGGAGGTAGATTTTTTTCTAAATCAGTGCAGGAAACAAACACTAGCTCCTGATAGACAAAACTCACATATTGCAAGCAATTCCTGTGTTAAGCTTTTAGCAAGCCGTTAAGTGGATGACTTGAATTTACACTGTTGGAGCACTTCTGCAAATATCAGCAATAAAAGGTTTTCTGGTAATGCTCTGTAAAGATTTATACAAGCATTTGGTTACAGTATATAGTCCTTTCCTAGCTCAAGTAAAAGCATTCTTGCTATTTCTTTCTTTAAATAAAATAATGCATGCTGTGTTATTTTACTTTTACACACAGAAGGGTAATAAGAGTTTTGTTTTTACTGTACATATTGTCACAATAGTATGGAAAAAGATGAAAAATAGAAGTCTGGTGCATTCAAAAGTACTCATACACACTTGACCATGACTGTGATTGCTGGGGCAATGGAAGGAATATTTGCTTTGTCCTAAACATAACAGAACATTATTTTAAAGACTCATTGTGCTTTACTTTTATCACCTGGTTATTTTCAATTTGTGTTATTATTGTAAATCATGGAGACTTGGTGTTCTAACAACATATCTTTTATTAAGTCACAAAAATGCAGTATGTAGAAAGCCAGGAGAGCAATGAAAATAGAGTGTGTAATAAATATATAGTTGCATGTCAAAGTGACTAAAGTCCATGAAAATGGGAAATGTACAAATTGTTGCAATTAAATCTGTTGGTTATCTCTGAATCCTTACATTTTAAACACTTAGAATGTTATAATATATATAAAAAATAAATAAAAAATAAATAAGTGATACCTTACCAATCTGGTCTCTATTCTTCCTGCTCTAGTGATGACAATTTGACTCAGACATATGACTGCTGCAGTCAGTCAATGGGAACAGCAGTTCTGATAGGTCACCAGTACAGCCATTGATTGTCTGCACCAATCACACATCCAAGTGATTACATGTCATCACTAGAGCAGGAAGAACAGAGATGAGAAGGGAGTACCCAGGAATGGTCAGAATGGGAGAACAAGAGATCGGTAAGGTATTAATTATTTTATTATATAGCATTTTTATTTTAAATTTAGGTGATTGGATAAACCCTTTTAAAGCGCTATCTCATAAAGACTATATGCCGTATTAAGGAGTAAGGATGCCCGAGAGGACAATCCCTATGAACCTCCTCCATGAGGCAGAAGAGAGATCTGAGGCAATTGCATTGGAAATGTCTGGCTGGCTATGGCTTTCCCTTACAAAATCAGCCACCAGAACCTTGGTCATCTGCCATTGATGCCCAGTTCAGAAAAAGGCAGTTTTTGTTGTGGTTTTTTATGCAATTTTTTGACCCATAGTCAGCAGTGGATTCAAAAAGAAGAAAAGGATACTTCTTGCCTCTTTTGTATCCATTTCTATGTTCATCCAAAAAACTGTATCAAAACTACTGGTGTTTCCAGCATAAGTCTGGTTTTCACACATGCAGTTTTGTGGCAATTTTTGATGTACTTTTAGTTTCTTTTTGGATTCAGTGCTAGCTGTGGCTCAAAAGTCAGCATCAAAACCTACCTCAGTAACTGTATGTATAATTCCAGCCTCAAAGTACAGTATATATAAAAAACATTTCATACACCATAAAGTTGAAGTATGGTACTATGTGCAATTAAACACATTCCAGGATATCATAAAAACTGCACCAAAATGACAAATGACTCACACCGACAGTGGCATTTTAGTTCAGTTTTGTTACTATTGATTTCAATGGGGGTAAAAACTTCCTAAAAATTCCTCCCGTACAAAAAATTAATTTAATGAATGTGAAAAATAACAAAGAAGCACTACTAATCAAAATGTCATATTTTCATATTGAAGCATCTGGTGGCAGTGATTTTGACAAAGAAAAGAACACCACAAATACTGCAAAAATGTTAGGAAATGCACCTGAGGATGTTATGTGAATCCATCCTTAATGTACTTTCTATAGTTTTCTCAGTTAAGTTAACCTAAATTATTCACCAATTAACAGTGTACAAGCAAACAAGTAATATAGACGCCATATATTTTTTAAACCAAAGCAATGATATAATTTCTCTCATATAAACAGTAAAGAAAAGCTTAAAGTGCATAGTTTGTAAAAAAAAAAAATGTGTAAGGTCTTATATATATTGAGCTAATAAGAAATTTACAAAAATGACAGTACATTTTGATTGTGAGCTGGGTTTAAGAAATATTTTATTCAATTAACAGACAGTACATAAAATTAAGCTTTATAAATCATTCCAAAAGAAAAAACTCAAGAAGACCATTGCATGTAAGGAGTGGCAAATACGTGACCAAATAAATGGCTTTTGATATTGAGATGTCTTTACCAGAGAATCTTAAAAGCTATTTCTCTGTGGTTAATTAAAGGTTAAATATTAATTTACCCTGAATACCACTATTAGATCACACAAAACATAACATTTCAATTGCATTTATTAAAAACATACTACTGTTACATGTTATGACCCACTTGTTGTTCTTTCGGTTCTCTATTAGAATGGCCACCAACTGTTACAGTGCCTTGCAAAAGTATACGGCCCCCTGGAACTTTTCAACCTTTTGCCACATTTCAGGCTTCAATAAAAAATATAACATTTTTAATTTTTGGTGAAGAATCAACAACAAGTGGGTCAGAAATGTGAAGTGGAACGAAATTTATTGGATCATTTAAACTTTTTTTGTAATAATAAAACTGAAAAGTGGGGCGTTCAAAATTATTCGGCCCATTTACTTTCAGTTCAGAAAACTCACTCCAGAAGTTCATTGAGGAACTCTGAATGATCCAATGTTGTCCTAAATGACTGATGAAGATAAATAGTATCCACCTGTGTGTAATCAAGTCTCCGTATAAATGAACCTGATCTGTGATAGTCTCAGGGTTCTGTTTAAAGCACAGAGAGCATCATGAAGACCAAGGAACACACCAGGCAGGTCAGTGATACTGTTGTGGAGAAGTTTAAAGCTGGATTTGGATACCAAAAGATTTCCCAAGCTTTAAACATCCCAAGGAGCACTGTGCAAGCGATCATATTGAAATGGAAGGAGTATCAGACCACTGCAAATCTACCAAGACCCGGCCGTCCCTCTAAACTTTCATCTCAAACAAGGAGAAGACTGATCAGAGATGAAGCCAAGAGGCCCATGATCACTCTGGATGAACTGCAGAGATCTACAGCTGAGGTGGGAGAGTCTGTCCATAGGACAACAATCAGTCGAACACTTCACAAATCTAGACTTTATGGAAGAATGGCAAGAAGAAAGCCTCAAAGATATCCATAAAAAGTCTCATTTACAGTTTGCCACAAGCCATCTGGGAGACACACCAAACATGTGGAAGAAGGTGCTCTGGTCAGATGAAACCAAAATTGAACCTTTTGGAAACAATGCAAAACGATATGTTTGGCGTAAAAGCAACACAGCTCATCACCCTGAACACACCATCCCCACTGTCAAACATGGTGGTGGCAGCATCATGGTTTGGGCCTGCTTTTCATTAGCAGGGACAGGGAAGATGGTTAAAATTGATGGGAAGATTGATGGAGCCAAATACAGGACCATTCTGGATGAAAACCTGTTGGAGTCTGCAAAAGACCTGAGACTAGGACAGAGATTTATCTTCCAACAAGACAATGATCCCAAACATAAAACAAAATCTACAATGGAATGGTTCAAAAATAAACGTAATAAACGTATCCAGGTCTTAGAATGGCCAAGTCAAAGTCCAGACCTGAATTCAATTGAGAATATGTGGAAAGAGCTGAAAACTGCTGTTCACAAATGCTCTCCATCCAACCTCAAAGAGCTCCAGCTGTTTTGCAAGGAAGAATGGGCAAGAATTTCAGTCTCTAAATGTGCAAAACTGATAGAGACATACCCCAAGCGACTTGCAGCTGTAATTGCAGCAAAAGATGGCGCAACAACGTATTAATGCAAGGGGGCCGAATAATTTTGCACTCCCCACTTTTCAGTTTTATTCTTACAAAAAAGTTTAAATGATCCAATAAATTTTGTTCCACTTCACAATTGTGACCCACTTGTTGTTGATTCTTCACCAAAAATGTAAAATGTTATTTCTTTTAGTTTGAAGCCTGAAATGTGGCAAAAGGTTGAAAAGTTCCAGGGGTCCGAATACTTTCGCAAGGCGCTGTACATTGCATTCAGAACATCTTCAGGTCCTTTTACTTTTTTCACATTTTGTTGAACTTTTCTTCCATCTGTCTGCACTCAATACCCCATTATGAAGATGTAAAAACAGAGTTTTAAACATTTTTGCAAATGTATTAACAAGGAAAAACTAAAATTTGGCATGGACATAAGTATTCAGACCCTTTGCTATGACAATTAAAATTTAGCTCATGGGGCCTCCCATTTCTCTTGATCATCTTTGAGATATTTCAACACCTTAATGGAGTCCACCTGTGCTAAATTGAGTTGATTAGACATGGTTTGGAGTGACACAGCCTGTCTGTTTAAGATCTCATAGCAGACAATGCATATCAGACCAAAAACCAAATCATGAGGGGAGAGATAGGTATAAAAATTTCTGCTGCACTGAAAGTTCTCAATAGCACAGTGGCATCCATAATTCTTAGATGGAAGATGTTTGGAACAACCAAGAATCTTCCTAGATCTGGCTGCCCCACCACACATAAGCGGCTTGGTAAGAAAGGTGATCAAGAACCCAATAGCCACAATGACTGAGCACCAAAGATCCTGTGTAGAGATGGAAAAAACTTCCAGAAGGTCAACCATCCCTGCAGCACTCCAATAATCTGTTTCCTTAGTAAAATACACATAAAAAGCTGCCTGGGGTTTGTAAAAAAGCACCTTAGGGACCCCACCTGTCCGAAACAAGATTCTGTGGTCTGTTGAAACGAAGAGTGAATTTTTTGACCTAAATTCTAAGTGTTATGTCTGGAGGAAACCAGACACGGCTCATCACCTGCCCAATACCATCCCTACAATGAAGCAAAGTAGTCGAACATTATGTTGTGGGGGTGTTTTTCAGTCACTGGGACAGGGAGACTGGTAAAGGTTGAGGAAAAGTTGAATAGAGCAAAGTTCAGAGGTATACTCAATGAAAACCTGATCCAGAGTGCTGTGGACCTCAGACTGGGCCAAAGGTTCTCCACTAACAATACAATAACCCTAAGTAGACAGCTTAGAAAACATATGAGTGGCTTAGGAACAACTCTATGAATGTCCTTTGGTGGTTCAGCTAGAGCCCTAACTTGAACCCAATTGAAAATCTCTGGAGAGACCTGAAAATAGCTGTCCACTGACCATCCTGACAGAGCTTGAGATGATGAGCAGATAAGAATGGCAGAAAATCTCCAAACCCAGGTGTGCAAACCCTATTGCATCATACCCATGAAGAACTGGAGGCTGTAATCACTGCCAAAGGTGCTTAGTAAAGGGTCTGAAAACTTTATCAAAAATTTTGAACATTCTGTTTTTACTTTACAAGGTAATGCGTGCAAAATGATGGGGAAAACTTGATTTTGTTTATGTTAGCACAAAGCCACAACATAACAATGTGTAAAATGTCAATGTCAATAAGCAGGAGGATTTTAAAGGAACATTAAACAATTTAAATTAAAAATCTTTTATGTTTTGTATCATCTTATTGAAAAACAATATATGTATTTGTAGAAAAGCCCCTCTAAAGCTGGTGTAGCACTACATATTTTTTTGTAAAACATCACCATTTTTAGCTGCATATTTTTGACCATTTTTCCATTGCATTGTTTGCAATGAAAGTATTACTGTTGGATGTTGGGTAATAGTAAAATGTAAATCACCATAGAAACATTGAGTTTCCTGACTTTTTTTTCGTCTCTTGGTATTTTTTTCATATTGCAGCACTCTGTGGGTAGTGTTTTTTTCAAGCATTTTTCATAGACTTCTCTATAGAAAAAAAATAAATGTCTGAAGTAAACTCCATAAAACCCCCATCAAAAATGTTTGTAAAAATGCATAAATATCATGGTGTTTTGTACAAACAAAAAAAACTTGCCCTGCCATCCAGAAAAGATCTAGCAGTGACGTATGTAAGCTTGCCAGATAAGCAATGTCTGAGCTGATGGCTCTTGATATAAAGATGATTTATTACACACCATCACAAGAAAAGTAAAAAAGAAGATCAACTGAACCTAACCTTTTTTCATTAGATTGCTCTATGAAAAAATAAAGAAATGAAGTCCATGCGACCTATACATAAACATTCTACAAATATACTACAAATGTTCTGTCTTATCTACAGTTGTACACAGAGGACTAATTTGAACCTCATAGGCCCCAATGTAATATTTTACAGGTTTTCCCAACTATCACAAACCATCTATAGTGTTTTTCTCCTTTTATTGGACTATGGGACCTTTTGGGCCCCTTCAGGCTCTAGGGCCCAGATGCGACCACTGCTCCTGCATACCTTAAAGTTACACTTCTGATTGTACATACATAACCTTCAATATAACAGAGTAGGCAATATTTATTTCATTAGCAGTATATCATGAAATTCAAAATGATAAGTACAGGATATGTAAAAGTTCTGCACATTTGAAGTGGACAATGGTCCAATACTTATGAAGATATAGAATTATTTTTTTAAATTATATCTGTTTACATTAAGATAACATATTTTATAAGATCTAGAAAACTAACGAAAATGTACAGTTGAAAATTATATACTTTAGAAAACATAACGTTATTACTGAACTATATCTATTCAAACAAAATAAAATGGAACATACATTTACAAAGTTTTCAGTATTGAAAATAAAAAATATACAGAAACTTCTTGATAATGTATATGTACACTCCCTGCACTCATACAATATACTTAAAACAATAGCTTTCTGTTTTGCCTGAATGTAAATATAAAGTGAACAGAAAATCAAAAAAATATATAATTAAGACTTTAAGAAAAAATACAGTTTGACCATGACTATAGTTTTACAAAATTAGAGTTATTAAAATTTCAAAATCTCAGACAGAACCTTAATAATGGGTTAACATTTTGTAAATGTATTTGTTGCTGTATTAATATTATCTGAAAAAGTCTATGACTTTATATAAGATATTCAATGTCTCCTTCCTTCTGGTCCCACTCCTCTCTCCCACCAAACTCATGTTGTTTCATTGAAATAATGAGCCAGAGAAGCTGGAGCACCATCCCCTTTTCATTGCCTACTATTTATTATTTAAAGGCTATGTACACCTTTTGGGGGCATTTTTTTATTTTTTTGCATTGTACTCATTTTGAACTAATTAATTAAATTGGTCTTAATAAATATGGAAACCTTTTTTGTGTACATTTCTGAGATGCTGTAGTAGCAGCCTGTGGATTTTCTGTGCTATCTGTAATTTGGGGAGCTGACAGGCTCCTTATCTTTGCTCTCTGACCTTATAAAGACTCATTATAGCTAATTTCTTCTCTTACTGATAAGAATATGGCTTAAATAAGTGTTTATGACCTCTTAGGCCTTGTTCTTATGTCAGTTATTTCCATCAGTTTTTGCGAGCCAAAACCAGGAGTGGAGGCTACACAGAGATAAGATATAATGAAAAGATCTGCAACTTTTCAGTGTTTTTGACCTACACCTGCTCATAATAACGGATGGAAATAACAGATCAATAACTGATGTGTGAACAAGGCCTTAGTAGTTTAGAGATAAGGATTATTAGATGACCGGAACGAAGTGAAGGTGAAAGTACCAGTCACATAGCTGGAAAAAACAGTTGACCCTTTGTGACAGAACAGCTCAATATTCTCAATAAAAGTCAATTGAAAAAAAGGGTTTTAACCAAAAAGGAGTAACATGCAATCATATAAAAAAATGTCCTCCGAAGGTGTACATAGTCTTTAACTGCAGATAGATTTTCTAAGAACTGAAAAAGGTTTCTGAACATTACAGACATGGAGAGGAAACTAGCACCTTAAAAGGTAAGAAAGGTAACACTTTAACCTAGTATGAAATATATAACTTTAAGATTGATTTATGCAAAATGTATAATGAAAGTAATGTTTAAAAGAACATTAAATTTATAAAATACTCTAAAAAAGACAACTCTTCACACTACCTCCCTTAATACTCTCCCTTTGTTTTATTCTATTCGGTGTTAAACTGCAACAAAAACTATGAAAAATATATAAAACAATTCTTTTATATGTGTTTCAAGAGGTCACCTATTCGTTCTTCTGACAATTCTGTGTCTACAAGACAACTGGATATATAAGAAGCATTCTTCCAATTGTTCTGTCTGTAATAAAAGGGTCACAAATCCTAAGCCACATCCCACTGGCTAGGCTCCACCCTCTCAACTGTCTACTTGATAAAAATGAAAGTAATCAGAAGAAAACAAATCCCTGAGCTTTTTGTAAGATTTCAGTGAGATAACTGACAAACACTGTAGGCAAATATATCCTATTTACTTTTATGGTTCATTTGTAGATTTAATGTTCTTTTAAGTTTGACTGATGATTGTTTAACTACTATTGTTCTTTATTCCAATGCCTGGGAATATAAAATGTATATTTAACATGGGTAAATGTTGATAATCATTATATATTTGCCAATGTATCTATCATAGGTTATTTAGTAAGGTTTTCCAGCTAAAGGTTTTAAAATCTTTAACTCAAATTTTCTAAACGGTTATTTCAAGAATTTAAAATACTATGCATGGGCAAACAGTATAGAAAAATCAAAGACTTATTAAGACTCATAACCTCATAATGTGCAATGAGGATAACGCTGTAAAAATACACAAATGTAAAATGGCCACTGCCTTAAAATTAATATATTTTTATGTATATGAAAATAGATATATGCACTGTATAAAAACTGCAAATTATTCCTTTAAATTATTTATATGTACACCAGAAAGGTCAGCAACATTGGATTCAGTGCAAGCTTTATTACAGCTTTGGTGGTGTATGAATTTTCTCAAGCAGTTGCTGACCATGCAGCTTATGGCTCCAGTGTTTTGTAATAAAAAAGCTGTGTTTAATATCCATTTTTCCTTGACCAGCAAATAGTACAGTATGTAAATTCCACAATTTGTCCCTTATATGGTACATTTCACTAAAATTGTGCTTTTTCTAACATATGAAATAATGAACATTTAACAAGAAAGTTATATAAAATACCATGTGACAACTATGCGGTCAGTTCTAAGAAAATCTAAGAGGTTAACTCCTTGACATAGTGAGATCAGATTCTAGGACTAATTGTGCAGTTACTTAAACTGTTATGTCTATAGTAGCATTTTTTACAATCTTGGATCTTAGATCAAGTAAATAAAAATATCTGATAAGTGTTAACAAAATATGGTATACCAAAAAAGCTGCAAAGGTAACACATGGAACCTTACTGTGGTTTCACATATCTGTTCTGTATAGATACAAAAAAGTATACAGTATACATATACAATGTTTGTGCTAACAGAATCTTAACCCAACCCTTATATCACGTAAGAGTTAATGTAATGTTTGGTACTTCCTAGTGTTCACCCTGATTGTAACAGGGTCAGTAAAACAACAATTTCACTTTCTAAATTAACAACATCCCATGATATATACCATTTCTTGAAATAAATTAAAAGTACCAGAATGAAATAATGCTCCATTGCACCACCCAGCCATGCAAGGACAGCTTTTACAGAAGTTTATCCTCATCTTCAATGTGCCACATTCAAGAGGCAAAACTGATATGTTCAATATATATCTAAGAAATCAAATTATCTTCCATTCAGTCTTGCTCGACCATGAGCAGTCGGATAATAACAATCCACTGGGTTACACCTTCCACTTATACCAGGAGTCCCAGGGGGTCCTTGAGCTCCTGCAGGACCTGGGTCACCTATGAAAAAAGAAAATCTTAATTTAAACACTTTTCTATTGTAGATATGTTTAATTCATGCAAGAAGATATTGCCACTAAGATACAGACAAATAACAAATATGACTATTGTGTGAACATATGAAATTAATATTCTCTGAAGTCCCTAGTCCTTATGGTTGCATCATTATTAGGTCTCTTCAACCACTTTCCACAGCTTGATATAACTGTATGTTATTTTGCACACCTCGCAGTACATCGCTGGGATGGAGTGACTATAGCAGTTATGCCAATGCCATCTGGAAAAGGAGCTAGATATAAAACACAGCCTGGCTTCTGATGCAATGGCAGAGATAGGAGCTAGCCCCTAGCCCCTTTTGCACTTAAGATGCTGTGGCCTGTAACCCACTAGGCCCCACACGATGCAATCAATTGGTAAATGGAAAATTAACAATGGCAAAACCTGTAAAACTGTGGAGAGATTACTTTTTTTCCAATTCTACCGAATTAACTAACCTGTAAATGGATACTTGTCATGGCTTCCAGTGGTGTCCATCCAAACAGTGTGCCAAGAAGGGACTCATCATTTTTTGGTATGGTCACAGCTGTTCAAACTGCCGCACTGTCTCCCAATAAAAACAATGGGAGGCAGACACCACATGGCAGCTGCCTCAATTTAGGCCCAGAGTCCTCACCCAAATTCTGGTGGCATAAACTGCTGTGTGAATGGGCTCTAACATTTACAATGCATGTGTTTGCATGAGAGGTTGGGCCTGATGAATCAATGACTGCACTGATGGAAATGGTCATAGGATACACAGAATGATTTTTCAAACCAACAACCAAATCTTTTTGACATTTGAAATTGGAAATTTTCTATGTTGTGTTTATGAGATATTAAATAACAGGCTATATTCTGTTCTATATGGATAAAATACATTTAAAAATAGAAACATATTGTGATACCAGTCCTAAGATTTACAATGCATTTTTATTGACCCCTTTAAGCCCCTGGAAATATTCAGTTTTTGTTCTCCCTGTCATCCTGGAGCCATAACTTTTTTGGAAATATGCAATTAGTTTTATGAGTTTCATTTTTTTACAGCATTCTGTCTTTAGTACAACTGACCTGCTATCTTCATCCTATGGGTCAGTGCAATTACAGTGATACCACATTTATATAGTTTTTCTTGTGTTTTAATACTTAAAGGGAACCTGTCACCTCCTGTAGCCAAAAAAAACTGTTAGTAGTACCTTAATTTAGGCGCCAGGGTGATGCTGAATAAGATCTTCATAAGGAGAAGAGATTTCTCAAAGTGGCAGAAATTGATCTTTTAATTCTCCTGTGCGCACTGTCTTGACTCCGCTTGAAGTCAAGGGGGCAGCGGCCTCCTTGCTTCAAGTCAAGCAAACCACTCTCCTGGTCAACTTGACTGACAGGCTGCCGTTGGGCCGGGGATCGCGCAAGTCTCGCGCATGCGTGGTGCGCGATATCTCCCTGCGCGATCCCGGCCCCGGCTCTTCACTTTGCTAGCGTACGGCCAGGCGTTCCGACGCTTTCAATGACCCCTGGCGTGCAGGGACAGCGGGCGCGCTCTGCCAAGCGCGCTCGCTTGCTTCTGTGGCGCATGCACTGTACAGACAAAAGCGCCGGCAAAGTGAAGAGCCGGGGCCGGGATCGCGCAGGGAGATAACACGCACCGCGCATGCGCGAGACTTGCACAATCCCCGGCCCAATGGCAACCTGTCAGTCAAGTTGACCAGGGGAGTGGTTTGCTTGACTTGAAGCAAGGAGGCCGCTGCCCCCTTGACTTCAAGCGGAGTCGAGACAGCGCGCGCAGGAGAATTAAAAGATCAATTTCTGCCACTTTAAGGAATCTCTTCTCCTTATGAAGATCTTATTCAGCATCACCCTGGTGCCTAAATTAAGGTACTACTAACAGTTTTTTTTGGCTACAGGAGGTGACAGGTTCCCTTTAAAATGAATAAAAACGTTGGAAAAAAAAAATTTTTCCTTTGCATCACCGTATTATTTTTTATAGTTATGTCTACAGAGATTAGTGAGGACTGATTTTTTTAAGGGCGATCTGTTTTTACTATTACCATACGATTGCATCTGAGGGGTTAAATGTTAGTCATTGGTATTATCACTTATCACAGACATTACCCTGGAATATCTGCTGTGTAAAACTGCAGAAACTCTGCAGCTATTGTGCCTGCTCCACTCAGGAGTGGAAGGCATCTTTAAAAATCCAACTAGTATGGAAGGTCAGGAAGGCTTTAATGTATTGTTTAATCTGTAAAGGAATTAAAAGAAAATATTGTATCTTATGGGACAGCTATTGTTGAATGGCAAGTATATGAAAGATGCTAAAATAAAAAAAAAATGTGTATATATAGAATTGGGAAAATATTTCATGCTGTTAAAAAACTGTATTCAAACCAAAAAGACAAGATTTATTCATACTCAGAGTGTTTGACTCATGAAATAAAAACATTGCTTAAGACAGGTCAACAGAGCTATTTCAGCAAAGAAATCCAAAAAAACAAGGAAGGCAATGGGAAGTGATTACCTGTAGGTCCTGTGGGGCCTGGACTCCCTGGAAGACCAATTCCAAATTCACCTCTTTCACCTTTCTGTCCTCGTAAACCTATTAAAAAGGAGAAACAAATAATACATGAACTCTGAATGTGCACAGAATGCCTCTTTAACTGCGTCCATATACAATAGAAACTAAGAGACAGCAAATACAATAAACAGAAAGCAGTAATATCTGGTGACTGACTGACATACATACAAAACAATAACATTTAAGAAGCTGAACAGAGCAGCTTAGCACAATGGTACGTACAATTGAACCATTTAGAAGCACTGGCCAACATAAAGTGCCAATTTATACTGAATGCCACACTTCAAACGTAAGCGGTTTTCCGTATGTGTTTCTAGCTGTATTATTACTAGTGTATATCATAGCCAATACTATGCCAATAATAAAAGTCATAATAGCCACCCATTAAAGAACAAATTACATACACAAACACCTAGTAGTACAATAACGCATAATTTAATGCTCGTAACTCTCAATTTAATATACAGTGCTTACAGAAAGTATTCACCCCCTTTGGACATTTTGTTCATATGTGTCATATGTAATAACGTTGATTTGTAGAAGATTAATGTTGAACTGAATACAATTGATCTAATTTGTTTCATTCATTACAATTAACAAACCTCAAATAAGACAATACGGTATATATTTTTCATTGATAATATAGCACAACTACATTATTTGTGGAAGAGCAAACTGGTTTTAAAAGTCACATACTTAGCCAAGTGGAAATCATGTGTGTAGTACAGTAATGTTGTGTCAAGTAAGGCTACTTTCACATCTACGCTTTCCCTTTCCGCTATTGAGATCCAGGATGTCAATAGCGGGGGGAAATGCTTCTATTTTGTACCCATTCATTGTCAATAGGGACAAAAGTGATCTGAACGAAACTTATAGCACCAGAATGCATTTCGTTCCGTTTGGTTTCGTCCCCATCGCAGACAGAATAATGCTGCAATTAAATAGCTATGAAGAATTCGTCATGACTCACAATGTAAGTCAATGGGGTCGGATTCGTTTTCTCGGACACAATAGAAAACAGATCCGTCCCCCATTGACTTTTAATGGTTTTAGAGACGGATCCATCTTGGCTATTTTAAAGACAATACAACTGGATCCGTTCATAACGGATGCAGACGGTTGCGTTATTATGACGGAAACGTTTTTCCTGATCCATGACTGATCCAGCAAAAACGCCGGTGTGAAAGTAGCCTAATTGGAGCTTACTTTAAAAGCACCTATGTCTGGAAGGACCAGGGAATGATAAGAAAAAGTATCATGCAGACAACCATAAAAGAACACTTGAAATAGCCCAATAATAAGGTTGTCAAAAATTCCATTTAGGGGTGGCAATAAATCTAAGGTTTAAAATGGATCATGTGACACATTGTAGTCCTCAATTTATCAGGGAATGTATGAGTGGGCTAACTAATAGCTGTTTTCTTATAATATTCATTAAACTTGAAAGAGTTTACTCAGCTTTGTAATAAAAACACAGTAAATAAAAACATAAAATAATGGGGAAAAATAAAACGGAGGTAAAACAAAAAGTCTTAGCTACAAAAACTTATTACAGTAATTGATGTCAAAGGTGAATTTACTAAATGCTATCTTGAAGGGGTATATCATTATCCATTCAGTTATTTTGTGTTTTACAACTGTAACGTTAGCATAAAAAACCCTAATTAAATTGCATCTGATGACAATGTTCTTATATAATAAAGCAGATAAAAGATGGAATGGATAAGTAAGGAAGGTAAATTATATGACCTTCAGAACCCATAATGCCTGAAACAATTCAGGAAAGGAGCAAGTGGTTGTGTGTCATTAGTCACTGAAGCCTTTGCCCAAAGGGGTCAATTCTGTCCATGTCACATTTATGTGAACTTAGATGAACCGATGTTCAAATTTAATGAGGTACTCTTTTCTGTAAGGAAGTAGCAGTTCTTTGATACCTGTAAACAACTAGAAAATTGACAATTTGTTCTTAGTGAACATATCTTGAGGTTGACTTAGGGCATGACTTTGGTTGTGTACCTACAAGTTCTAGCAGGGCCACATATTTCATTTTTGTTTTACAAGTTAGATGTAAAGATGTAACAAATGCCAACATGAGGTTAAGCACTGCTCATACACTTTGAAAGAGAATGGCTGCACTATGCAAACAGCCTAGAGAACAAAGGTGAGAAGCACTGTTAATGTAGTCTGCCAGTGGGCATGCTGGCACTTGATACATCTGTATATCTATAAAAGAGTAATGTGTTTTTTCAGGTGTAGCTACTTTGTTATTGTTAAAGGGAACCTGTCACCAGCAACCTCCATATCCAACTGTTTGCATAGACACATAGCTGTGGTTCACTTGATTAAAACACTGTTTTTCTTAATATGCAAATTAGGCCTGTAGCACCACCATTGGTCTTGTTACACTCAAGCTCCACTCTTTTCTGTGTCCAGTTCCTCCCTCACTGCTTTGATTGACATGGTCAGGCAGTAGCAAATCAGCAGGGGAGGGGCTGACCAAGGAAGGGAGTAGAACTTGCAGACAGACTAAATGATACAGCAAATTTAGTTTAATTAGAGCCCACTGTCGCCGGTATGACCACACAATACTAGACCACAGTACAACTGTGTTCCAACCATAACACAACCACAGTCTATAAGTAATGGAATAGAGCTTCCTTCCACAGACTACAAGGTATTAAAGAGGATATGTATACAAAGTCTTATCTGTGAGTGTTTTGTTAGTCTGTAGTATCTAGTCCTCTAGTATAGCAGAGATATCACTCTCCCTTAGGCTACTTTCACACTAGCGTTTTTAAATTCCGGTATTGAATTCCGTCATAGGGGCTCAATACCGGACAAAAACGATTCAGTTTTGTCCCCATTCATTGTCAATGGGGACAAAACTGAACTGAAGACAACGGAATGCTCCTGAAAGCATTCCGTTCCATCTTCAGACCGGAGAACAAACCACAGCATGCTGCAGTTTTCTCTCCGTTCCAGGCATCCGCACCAAGACAGATCCGGAATGACCCCCAGTGCAAGTCAATAGGGACGGATCCATTTGGTGTGACCAACATGGTAAACGGATCCGTCCTCCATTGACTTTCAATGGAGTTCAGGACGGATCCGTAACCACAGACAGACAAACAGACATACACACACATACACACAAACACATACATACTTACATACTCCAGGCAGGCAGGCTGCATGTCTTCATGCCCAGGAGGCGCGCCGCTATTGCTACCGCCAGCAGAGGGCGCTGTGGGGAATCGTCATAGCTGCGCGCCTCCTGGGCGTGAAGACGTGCGGCCTGCCTGCCTGCCTGGAGTATGTAAGTATGTATGTGTTTGTGTGTATGTGTATGTGTGTGTATGTCTGTATATGGTACTGTGTGACATGTGTAGGACCTTCATTTCTTAAAGTAATGATGGCCACTCATTTTTCTTTACTTAGCTGCTTTTTTCTTGCCATAATACAAATTCTAACAGTCTATTCACTAGGACTTTCAGCTGTGTATCCACCTGACTTCTGCCCAACACAACTCATGGTCCCAACCCCATTTATAAGGCAAGAAATCCCACTTATTAAACTTGACAGGGCACACCTGTGAAGTGAAAACCATTTCAGGTGACTACCTCTTGAAGCTCATCAAGAGAATGCCAAGAGTGTTCAAAGCAGTAATCAAAGCAAAAGGTGCCTACTTTGAAGAACCTAGAATATAAGACATATTTTCAGTTGTTTCACACTTTTTTGTTAAGTATATAATTCCACATGTGTTAATTCATAGTTTTGATGCCTTCAGTGTGAATCTACAATTTTCATAGTCATAAAAATACAGAAAACTCTTTGAATGAGAAAGTGTGTCCAAACTTTTGGTCTGTACTGTATATGACAAATCTATGTTTTAGGTGGGAATTCTTTAACAATATTTTGGGGTAATCAATGTTAATTTTATAGTCTTTGTCTACATAAATGAGGCAGTTTATTAAAGCTCCCAAGGTTCTTTAAAGGATATGCCATCAATGCCAGAGAGGTGCAGGTCCCACATCTGGGACCCATTCTTATCTCCAGAAAAGGACCCTAAAAGTGAATACAGGGCAAATATGCATGTGCGGCCCCCCTCCATTAGTCACTTTGGGAATGGCACTGGCCTGCCTATTTTTGGCAGTCCCACATTGGTGAATGAAGAGTTGGCCCCGCTTATGTGGTGCACTCTTTACTCACTGCTATGGGACTTCCAAAAATAGCAATAAATGGAGAGCAATCCAGGCATGTGCTGTGTGTTCTCCTTCACTTTGGGGGCCTTGTTCTGTAGACAGGAGCAGGTCCCAGAGGTGAGACCGACACCTATCTGATATTGATGCCATCACTGTCCCAGATGGATCAACTCCTTTAAGATTACAGAATGCTGTAAATCACTTTAGGGTTCTTTAAACAATATCATTAGTCTGAGATCAATAGTAATACAAACTAAATAACAAATACATAACTGTCATGGGCAGTGGAAGGATAAATGACTGTGGACAGATCAACTTCAGTTCCAGATCAACATTGGGTTTCCACTCATGAAAACTCATTTTTGATTAAAACAAAAAGAAAACCGCAGTATTAACAAGAATTCACCATGATATGTGTCAACTTTCGTTTAAATAAACACACATTGATATTCCATTATTCATCTTAATGCAGTCCCTTTAAATCCAATCCCAGCATAAAGTGACCTCTTAATCCAAACATTCTATTCATGTCCCATTTTTCCAGTTTAGAAATCTTTAGAACATCACATCTTGCTGCAGTGATTAAGGTCTCCATAAATCTTTTTCCCCAACATAAAAACATAAAGTTTAAGGCCTTCGGAGCACTTGCTCAGTGAATAGATAAAAATTGAAAGTGAAAGGCTGTGAGTGACCATGCAGTGCAGTCAATTCATGTAACTTGAACTAAAATGTGCTCTGGCAGATTTCTGTCAACTAAAGCCCGCAGCAGCATAGCCTGCATTCCCAGTGTGAGCATGTACCAGGGAAGAAGAAAGCTTGTATATTGATGATCTAAGACGAGTGCTAATGTCTGAAGTACATTTATTTCTGCTATTTTTAGTAACACAACCCATACCTCATGCAAACATGCTACATTTGTAACAAAGATTATCTGATGACATCTGGAAGCACATGCAAACTACTCTCATGCAAGTGGGTAGCAGCTTGCTAAAGTACAATATAATATCATGCTGAAGTTGTGGTTTATACCATTGGATCAAGCCCCATATCCTGCATCCTCGTTTTAATACTGCATTGTTTTACCATTATGTGATACTAAATAACAACATGTTATGCATTATACAATACAGGAAGGCAATGAATCAGGAGAATACTAAGTCATTCATGGACAACACATTTATGATGCCTTTTAGGTTATCTTTACAGATTCATTGCAGACATTTCTGCAAGTGTTCCAATCCATCTAAATGTGTCTTCAGAAATCCATGCACATGCTGCAGAAACAACACTATTTAGATGTATTGAAATGACTTTTCAGTCACAGGAAACCTATATCCATTCCACTGCATGTGAACTTACTCTTACAGTACAAAAAACTAGTTAGACTGCTCAAGGACTAGAAAGTTGGCTATGCAGATAAATTTTCCAGTAACTGTCACCAAGGTCCATTCCATAGAGTTTTCATATGTTGTTCTACTGAGGACACAAGAAGCATGAAATAACTGTTGAAATAAATGGCTCCATACTTAAGGCTTTTATCTGTATCTTTTTATATACCTATAAATATGGACCATTGTTTTCTTGGATAGATTCTGGAATTAATCTGTGCAAACGCTTTGACTGAACATTAAGTGGGAGGAGGAGGTATACATTGGGCAAGAATGAGCTGATGTAATTCAATTGGCTTTCCTCAAGAAAACCAGGAATGGAGGTGTCTGGAGAAGGCTAACTTTCTGTCTCCACAGGAATTATTTTCTTTTTGGTTTGTCGAAGGAGGGTAGTGGCAGATTATACAGTCATGGCCAAAAGTTTTGAGAATGACACAAATATTATATTTTCACATGATCTGCTGCCCTCTGGTTTTTATATGTGTTTGTCAGATGTTTTTATCACATACAGAAATATAATTGCAATCATATTATGAGTAACAAAAGCTTATATTGACAGTTAGAATGAGTTAATGCAGCAAGTCAATATTTACAGTGTTGACCCTTCTTCTTCAGGACCTCTGCAATTCTCCCTGGCATGCTCTCAATCAACTTCTGGACCAAATCCTGACTGATAGCAGTCCATTCTTGCACAATCAATGCTTGCATTTTGTCAGAATTTGTAGGTTTTTGTTTGTCCACCCGTCTCTTGATGATTGACCACAAGTTCTCAATGGGATTAAGATCTGGGGAGTTTCCAGGCCATGGACCCAAAATCTCTATGTTTTGTTCCCTGAGCCATTTAGTTATCACCTTTGCTTTATGGCAAGGTGCTCCATCATGCTGGAAAAGGCATTGTTGATCGCCAAACTGCTCTTGGACGGTTGGGAGAAGTTGCTCTCGGAGGACATTCTGGTACCATTCTTTATTCATGGCTGTGTTTTTAGGCAAGACTGTGAGAGAGCCGATTCCCTTGGCTGAGAAGCAACCCCACACATGAATGGTTTCAGGATGCTTTACAGTTGGCATGAGACAAGACTGGTGGTAGCGCTCACCTCGTCTTCTCCGAATAAGCTGTTTTCCAGATGTCCCAAACAATCGAAAAGGGGATTCATCAGAGAAAATGACTTTACCCCAGTCCTCAGCAGTCCACTCCCTGTACCTTTTGCAGAATATCAGTCTGTCCCTGATGTTTTTTCTGGAGAGAAGTGGCTTCTTTGCTGCCCTCCTTGAGACCAGGCCTTGCTCCAAGAGTCTCCGCCTCACAGTGCGTGCAGATGCACTCACACCTGCCTGCTGCCATTCCTGAGCAAGCTCTGCACTGCTGGTAGCCCGATCCCGCAGCTGAAACACTTTTAAGAGACGGTCCTGGCGCTTGCTGGTCTTTCTTGGGCGCCCTGGAGCCTTTTTGGCAACAATGGAACCTCTCTCCTTGAAGTTCTTGATGATGCGATAGATTGTTGACTGAGGTGCAATCTTTCTAGCTGCGATACTGTTCCCTGTTAGGCCATTTTTGTGCAGTGCAATGATGACTGCACGTGTTTCTTTAGAGATAACCATGGTTAACAGAAGAGAAACAATGATGCCAAGCACCAGCCTCCTTTTAAAGTGTCCAGTGGTGTCATTCTTACTTAATCATGACAGATTGATCTCCAGCCCTGTCCTCATCAACACCCACACCTGTGTTAATGGAGCAATCACTGAAACGATGTTAGCTGGTCCTTTTAAGGCAGGGCTGCAATGATGTTGAAATGTGTTTTGGGGGATAAAGTTCATTTTCTAGGCAAATATTGACTTTGCAAGTAATTGCTGTTAAGCTGATCACTCTTTATAACATTCTGGAGTATATGCAAATTGCCATTATAAAAACTGAAGCAGTAGACTTTGTAAAAATTAATATTTGTATCATTCTCAAAACTTTTGGCCATGACTGTATACTTACCAACATTTTTGGCAGGAACAACCTGAATGATCCAAACCTTCTTTGACCACATTTGGGCAGGGTTTACATAAGCCCTTCACATTTTTGGCCAAAGTCCAAAAATTAGGGACAATCCTAGCTAATTCTGGATTGTTGGCAACTATGCACATTACTGCCTTTTGTATGGTTATCTTTAGCAGTTCTGTACATAATAACACACACTACAATGAACATAATTTGGAGAAAAATCTGACCACACACATGAATATCAAAGAAACAGGTTATAGCATACAAGTCAAACTTTATTTAATGAATTGCTACATACTGTACACACATTTACTAAGGCACCTAGTTTCAGTAAATCTTGGTAAGCATACCAAGCTGGAAAGAGTAGACATTGTAAAACATTTTTATGAATCGTACATTCTCGTAGACAAAATTGTTATAGAAAATAAACAGAAGCCCACGTTCTTCATACAGATATTAATAATATCAGTGTTATGGATAAAGTTTTGTCAGGTTCAAATTACAGAACCATAGCAGTGCAATTGAAATCATTCATTAGCATTAGTGAAGATAAATTGAAATATCACATTATATAATTAATTTCTCCTCCTAAATGTAATCATAGAAAAAAATCTAATTAATATTACTGTACAAGCAGAACTTGGATATGGCATGCCCCAGCTGGTGCCAACTGACTTTTATCCTTCTTTTCTCTCAGTATGGAGTCAGTCCAATTTGTTAGTAAAGGCATGGATTAATACTTGCATCCTCAGATGGTGTGGTTAAACCTCTAATTACTCATGTCTTTAGCTCAAGGCAGAAATGGCATGAGTAAAGGTGCAAAGTCTAATTGTACTCAGATACTTAACTAGTGTGGTTTCCAATAAAGGGGTGGGATTCAGCCATTTCTGCTTGTTCACCTGCAGAGAATGGCACATTATGCTCTATGGAGGACTAGAAAAGGAGGCAGAAGTTGGAAGGTTTTAATCTTTTGAGACTCCTGCTCTTACCCATAATGCTCTCCTGCATTTCTTCACTATCTATCAGTTGTGGTGGAGGGACTTAACCTAGGACTAAGTCCATCGACAGACTCCTACATTAAACAAAAGCCAACTTTACTGCCAGTCAGCTAGTGACATCTAATGTAGCTCATGTGTGATATCTTTTTATATTATTTGTATCATGAAACTGCATGTCTGCTGCATTGAGTCCCCCCCCCTGTTTCCCACTGATAAGGCATAATACAGTTCTTGCATATAAATGTATAATGTAAGATAATTCTGATGAATTTGTTTCAGAGAAGGGTGGCAATGTATCACATTCTGCTGAGTCTTTTTGTCCCATCTCTGCTCATAGTTAGAGAAAGTTGAGGCCCTAGCTTGAGCTGAAGACCTGAGTAATCTGGGGCAGAATAGTCTTTAGTAGCTGCTACTTGCTTGAAAACTCAATTGTAACCACTGTGGTTGTTGGAGTGTATCCCCAGCCCCCAGACTGTAAGGAACAAACTGAGATTTGCACCTCACTGGCAGAAGTCAAGGCATATAATGTTGAGGCAACCTAAAAACTTTATCCCATTTTTTGGATTCTGAAAACATCAGACCATCAGGTGTTTTCTACTGATCCATCAGGGCATCTAATTTTTGCAATTGAACTCCCTTTTACTGTAAATCTTGTCTTTTTTGGAATCTTATAGTCCGTTGCCATAGCTTATGGATGAACATTGTAATTGTTTTTCTATTTGGTGGCACACCCTCCAATTTGTATTTCCACAAACTTGTCTATTAAAAGCATATGGCATTGCAACAAGACTCCTTGTAAGATTTGTTTAGAAAAATACGATTACAAGCTATTGTCAGAAGTTTTGAAAAAATATGGATTTGATTTTCCCAGTGAGTGTTTAATAATTCAAGAGAATGTGATACAGATAACAAGCAAAACTAGAATAAAGAGAGTCGGCAAGTGGAGAAGAGATTAATTTGTTTGTAGCTGAAACACAATTTTCTCCCAGTCTATAGTATACATAGGCTGAATTTACATATTAAGAAACCACACAGCTTTTGTTTTTGAAATTCTGACCTTGAGGGGATAAAATGTATTCAGGTTTGGTTATGTACTTTGTCACACTGCTTGCCCACATTTCATGAGAAAATAACATCTTCCAAAATATACAACAGGCACCAAAGAATATAAAATAATGTGAAAAAGTAACATTTACTTAGCCAACAACCTGACATTTGGGTCCTGCAGTTGCATAGCTTGGCATGCTAAAATATGTTATGTACTTCATAGGTCTAATACTGGAGATTGCCTTCTGCATAGATTGTATTATGATTGTCCTGCTATTACTTAGCTAAATTATCAGTTATTGAGATTAGTATTATAATTATATGAAACAAAGGATTATATGCCATGCCAGATACTATTACAAAAACTACTGAATAAAACTACTGAAACTATTAACATACTGTTCAAAGCAAGCCTACAGATGCAGCAGATTTGATGTTGCTCCTTTTGTTGCATTTCTAAAGATGTGCTACATTAAATGACAAAGTAAACTATGCACGTGATGTACACATAAGTATTCCATGGCACACTCTTTCATTCTACTCTAGCAGGCAGCAGGATGATAATCTAAACACTTTTGTAAGAACTACTATATCATATGTGGAATATTGGAGTCACATACTGTTGGATATTGCAATGTTTAACAATTCAGATAATCATTTTATCCCTAGAGGACATAGTGACTATTTCGCAGCAAGGAGGAAATACAAATTCATTGGTTTTAAGAATTGTATTCTGAAAATCTTCTCTTTGAGGCACTCTACAGATGAGCAGACCAGAACAGCCATTTCACTGCAATACCTGACAGCAATGCCCATACATGTGTAGCTGTGTAGTACTGCAGCTCAGCCCATGGTTTTCAGGATAGGCTATCTCAGGATAGGCCATCAAAATCAGATTGATGGGTGTCCCATTCCCAGCACTCTGTTAGGCCCCTTTCACACGACCGTGGAGCGGACCGTGCTTCTTCTGAGGGCTGGAGCGCACGGCGTCATTGGTTGCTATGACGCCATGCTCTTCCTAAGGCCTCCGCTGTACAGTGATACACTGTACATGCTTGTATAGAGCGTATCACTATACAGCGGCAGGAGCGCACTGCGTCATTGGTTGCTATGACGCAGTGCGCTCCTGCCTTCAGAAGTAGCACGGTCTGGGTTTTTACAGACCGTCCCAGACCGTGCTCCACGGTTGTGTAGAGGGGCCTTAGTTGATTGTTTGAAGGAGCCTCAGATCTCAGACAAGCACTGCAGCCTCTTCATACTATACCAATTACATCACCATACATTACATAGTAGTTGTGCTTGGTATTGTACCTTAATCTCAATCACTTGAATTGGACTGTGCTGCACAAGGGTCATGGGACCAATGGACATGATGGCACAAGCCAAAGGAGATGCTTTAGCGTTTGCCTGAGTGCCACAGTCCTTTCCATCAGCTGATTGGAGTGGGTGCCAGGAGACAGAACTCTAGGAGACCCACATACTCATAAGTGTTTAATACTAATTTTGTCAGTTTACTGAACAAGAAAAAAATTCACCAAACTGTACATGACTCAATATAACATAAAGCTCCAGATCATGGTTGTAGAAACTTAAAGCCCATCCTGCCATTTATATTGATGACCTATCATTACGATTGGTCAATATCTGATCAGTTGGTCTCCGACACCTGGCACCCCCACTGATTAGCTGTTTGACGAGGAGGTGGAGCTCCATGTGAGTGCCGCTACTCGTAATTAACTACACATTGTCTCCTGTGGAGTGGTGGCATAGTGTAATTACAAGTACTCGCTCCTGTTTGTCATTACACTGCACATCTGAGACAAAGTACAGTGTAATGAAAAGGAAGCAGCGCTCGAATGAAGCACTTCCTCCTCTTCAAACAGCTGATTGGCGGGGGTCCCGGGACCCGAACCACCACTAATCAGATATTGAGAACCTTTCCTGATGATAGGTCATCAATATAAGTGGCAGGACAAACCCTTTAATTTTACAGTATTACCAAGTATAAGCATTTAAAGAGAATTGGTGTTAATATGTTTCAGAACTGCAGTTCGAAACCCAACCAATATTACACAGCTAAAGCCAAGCAGCAAACCCTAATTGTAAACTGAGACTAGGAGGTATTTTGTGTGCAAAATATTTACTCATAGGTTCATATTTTAAAAACCTAGACAAATGTTTAAAGGCACTGCATACCATATAGTTAAGATCAGTTTGATCTTTGCACAAGTTTCTAAAACAAACTATCTTGCAATAGCTTAATGTCTCTATCTTTTACCCTTGCCCAGTGCTGGGGGAGAGAAGAAAGACATCAGTATCAGAGTATACATCGGTGCTTCCAGGCCAGTACCAGGCACTGTTGTGTACATTCTGTAGTGGCCAGTACCACATGTAGCTACTTCAATGGGACAGAGTTGCAAGTAAGCTGCAATATCATGCACTGTGCCTTGTAAACAATGAAGAGCCCGCAGTGCTTATCCAAGCATCACAGTCCCTTTGAATAGTCAATTGTCTTCCTACCAATAGCAAAAGATCCATTGTATATGGTATTATAAATCATGTACTAGATCTCTTCTTAATGTCTTTAAAGAGTGGCCCTTCCAATGCCAGACTTGGGGACCAGGGTCATAATGCCTGAACATGGACATTGGAGTTATAACCATGTACACTAGGTAAAATGTATGGTCAGTATTGACAATATTGCAGACTAATTTCCCTCATAAACTGCCAGTTTGGATGATATATATTTAGGTGTTTTATTTTCTTTGGTATGGAGTTTTACTTCAGTCACACTTGCTTCAGACTTGGAGTACCAAGTTTAACACATTCAAAAATATATCTGCAAATGTTAACAATGTTAGGTTTGGTTTTATCTCCACATTTAATATGTCTCTTCTGCATTCTGTGTTAGTGATATGTGGCTCCCGGTCATGACTTGAAGCTGAATGTGGCTCTCAAGATACAAAGGGTTGTGGACCTCTGACTTATGTCTTCGGGTGTAAGCTGATTATAATTATAAAATTTTCTTTCAGTGAGGAGGGAAACAGAAGAGTAGGTAAGTGACCACTAGGAATGGGGCCAATAAATGCTTAAACACCAAAAAATCTGATCCTGACATTAGGAATTGCCATGCATGGATGATACTTTCTAAAATCATATAGGTCAGCGTCTCTCAACTCCAGTTCTCAGGACCCACCTGCTTGTCATGATTTGAGAATATTGGCAGGTGGACCCTGAGGACTGGAATTGAGGAACACTGATATAGGAGTTACTGCCTACCATATATAACTGTAAAACCCCTGTAAGCACCAGTTGAGCCATGGGCTAATCCAATTAAATCTTTAATAATTGAATGAGGCACCACCCTTTATAATTATTAAGAAGAGATGTATAACATGTTTCTATCAATAAATAGGTAGTAAAACTTCTTAACACCACATTCAGCATGCTCATTACTGAAATCTTTGTAAAGCATTTAACCAAACACAGATGAAAAGGTCTTCTACACAAAGCAGGAGATTTATCATCGTGTTTACAACATTTTAAATGGGATTTGTGCCAAATTACTTTCTGCACCACCCTGCCACTTTACTACTAACTACAGAATTTTAGCATAGGAAATCACATTTTTGCATCTATGTGTGAATAGAGATAGGTATTAGGTAAGGTATACCTCCATCTTAAGCAGACTTAAATCTACAAATTCAAATATACACATGTACAAGTGTGCACTGTACCAATACAGTAATTCTAGCACACAGACACATGCAAGTTTGTGCATTAGGTCACTAACAGCCATAATTTTTTAACAGTATTTGTTTAGGAGCAGGACACCTCCCAAAAATAGAACATTTCCATTACTCATCTCTATTCAAATAGATGTCTCAAACTTTGGCTATAATGTTGCTATAACATTTACAACCCATGCAATAGTGGTATAGTGAACAATACAGAAAGAGTTAAAGGGAATTTCCAGGATTTTGATACTGATGATCTTCTTTGAGAAGGCACCGGCGCTCCTATGAGCATTACTGCCTTCTCCGTGCTTACCAAGCATTGTATGGCGATTATGCTTGGTATCGCAGCTCAGCACCATTCACTTCAATCAGCTTCCCAAATAGCTGATCGGTGGAGGTCCTGAGTGTCGAACTCACACTGATCAGATACTGATGACCTATCCTGAGGATTGGTAATCAGTATCAAAATCCCAGAAAACCAATCATGCAGCAGCCTTCATGATCTCCTAACATTTCTGTTAATATAATATAATAATATTTTCTACCCTTGTTATGCCTAAATTATAGTCATTTCTTCATTAAAGACTATTTTTGAAATGACTTCTATATGGAAACTATTATACTGTACATTGTTTGCTTGATCCAGCCAAATTATATGGATTCTTCCAGTTAAAGCCCACCTACATTCACATTAAAGAATAACTTCACATTTGAATAAAACCCCTGGTTAACATGGAATAATATCTGCAAACTACTCCCAACAACAAAATTGGTTTTAGTGATCTACATTCTGTCTCTTCTGATCCTCACAATTGAGTGTTCAATCTTTAACGCATACATATTTCTGTGGCTTGACAACAATATGCTTGCAATAAGGATGAACTCTGAAATAAAATGATGACATATTTGCAGTGTTTAAATAGGCTATATATACGTAAAATAAAAATAAAAGCTATCAACTAAGGCTTGGATCTTAAAGGATATGGAAATCTTTTACATGGAAAATATGGTTTTTAGATGTTGTAGGTTGGTGACCAGCTTTTGAAAAAAAGTTGCAATAATTTTCATTCTACATTCTTCTTCCCTTCATTAATGTTCAGTCCCTGCTCTTAATTTCAATAATTTCTCATGAGAAAGTATCCCTCCCAGTAATACGCCACATGCTGGATATATGTCTTCAAGATGCTGCTGTCTGCTCTCTGCAAATGTCTTGTGTGTGCTTTCCTCTTTATCTACAACTTTTGTAAGCTTCCTGCCTTCCTCCACCTTCTTCTGTACACACTCTTATTTGTTGTATACAACACCCTCCAGAGAGGGAGAGAGAGGTCAAACGCTGAAGCAGTACTCTGACTGGTCTATGTTAGATTCAGCAGCACCTACTGTAAGTGAAGGAATTACACACACTCTACACAAGCTAAATGGAAGGGGTTCTTTAATTTAAAAAAAACTAATCAGAAAGATGCTTAATTTTACATTTATCAAGCAAATGAATAGTAAAAATTCAGGGTGCCCATAACCTTTAAAACTCTTAGAATTTCAACTTGAACATCAACTTCATTAATCATACATCATTCAGTGTCAGAAACAATACAAGATCTGACTCACATAATACAGTAGATTATTTAATTCACAGTTACATGACTGAGTAAACTTCATGTTAAAAATTAACAAAGAATCGTACATATAATTGCACACTGTTGCTAAACAGTCAGCTAGCCCATAACTACTGCAACTTCATATTTGTTTTTCAATTTCCAGTTAGTAGATTTCTCATATACATAGCATTTCAGTTTTTGCATATTTTTTTTCCGAAGTTAGACTCCATACTTCTTCTAGAAGCCTTTGCCTTGTCTTCATTTCAGTCTTATTCTGATTCCAGAGAAGCCCAAACTACCGGAAAAATAATAGATAGGAACCACCTATCAAGAAACTACCAAAAGACTGGCATACTCATTTTAATAAAACCAGCTTAAAGGGGTTTTCTAGGCTCCTGATATTGATGACCTATGCTCAAGAATCAGGATAGGTCATTAATATCCAATAAGCAAGGGATCTAACATGTCACACACCAACTGATCAGATGTTCCCTGCAACCTCTAGTGATGGAACTAGCACTTCAAACGGAACAGAAAGTACAGCTCTGTTCCATTCCCTGTTCCATTCAAAGTGTTATCAGTATCAGGAGCCTGGAAAGCCCCTTTAATGTGTATTGACCACTCTGGCACCAATGAAATGGACAGTTCAATGCAGATGGTTTTGAAACATAATATTGGGGAATATTCACCAATATAGTGCAAGGAAAAAGTAAAGGTGTTCCCCATAGCAAATAATCAGAGCTGAATTATCAATGGCCATTTGGAAAATGAAAACAGCAATCTTGTTTCTAATGGCGGCTGCTCCACTATTTCTTTAAACTAGTCGATGGTATGTTCAATAATTGTTAAAAATATTTTTAATCATACAAATCAGACAAAATACTAATTCATATACACAGCTCTCCTGCCTTAAGAGGATTAGCGCTTAAGCAGTATTTCTATTGGAAACTGCAATGGAACATATGTCTAGGTCTTGGATGAAGTCACAGCTATTAGGATCACAGAATAACAAATCTGTAACCAAGAAGCTGGAACAAATGTCATAACATGAGCCATCCCAATGCCTGAACAATTTTTCAAGACTCTGCTTGTGAAGACAGCCCAAGCTGGAGAACGTATAAAAGTTATGGTGAACACATGACATTCGCCACAAAGTTACATATGCAGTGCAGACATCTACAGTAGATGATTATGCTGTCGTCCATTTAGTTGGATGCAAGACAGGACAATTAAAATATAAACTGTAACATAAAAATAATTGAAAAACGAATGAAACACCTCTTTGCTATTCTTGAATAAAGTCTAATACTTTCAACAGATCATTGTTTGTTCAACATTTATTTCAGTGTCCTAGATTTTCTCATTAATTTTGGATAAGCTTTTTTTGCAGGCAGAATAGCTTGGAGTTAATGTCAATTAAGTGTCTGCATATCATATTCTTACTTTGTTAATTATTTAAAAGCATATGACTTAGCATACTCTACAGCATATGCATATTGAAATATTATTACTTAGTATGTTAATGAATAAATACAATGTAGCTAGAAATAAAAGCCAAGGTCAAAATGTCTAATTTTTAGATGAATAAGAATTTGTTGTTAGATCTATTGTTAGTTCTATTTTCTTTTGAAATTGAAATTATACCTGTAAATTTTGATGCAAAGTTTTTTTATGGCTGATTTAAGTTGTGTGCTTAGTGCTTAAGGCTCTTCCTCAAGATCATTCATTGGTTTTCCAAAGAACACTAATATTAATATAACAATCCTAAAGAACACTAACTCTGATAAATCCCTTCCAGGAAAACAGATAGACCCAGAGAAATGAGCATGTTCTCAAGTGAATGTGTATGTGATTGAACAGAAATGTATGGAACCATAGCATTTATATGTCTGAGTCCCATTACAATGGTATTACACCAATATAAGAATGCAGAACAGTTGTATTTGGTATTTATTATGTTTAAAGCAGAAATATAGAGTATATCCACCAAATGCTCCTTCAAAACATTTCCTTGGTTTATCCTTAGATCGTGAAAACATTTTTAAATAAACTATAGCATTTTCATGTTTACCTTGAGGGCCAGGAGGCCCGGAATCTCCAGGTGGTCCTGGAAGTCCATCATTCCCAGGTGGACCTGGTTTTCCTTGAGCAGCAAGTAAAGCAGCTGGTGTTTTTAGTTGAGAGAGGAAATCACTCATTTTTTCTGTAGGAAACAAATATGAAATGTGAGTTCTAGCATTAGATAATATTTTATAGAAGAATATAAAATTGCAATGGTTGTGCCACTTTTCTACCTTTTTTACAACTTGTATTTGCCTTTGTGAGAAAAGGGAGCAAGGCTTAAATGTGGCACCATGCACAAAAATAGTTTCGCACATTTTTTTTGTTGGGGGGGGTAAACTATGCACTGGGGTAATTCTGGCCCAGTTTGAGACTATCTGTCTAACGTTGCACTATTAGATAATATTAGTAAAAGTTGACCATAGTGTTTTATTCAATGAATATTGCCTTTGTCTAAATCATGTGAATCATATGTCAGTCTTATGATTTAAGCAATTCACCACAAGAAATAGAGACATACCATATGTAATAGACGACCAGTCTACGTAGATTTTTTAAATAGAAAAATGTGAAACACCACTTTCATCAGAAACATGAATTTATCGCCATACTTTTGAACAAATAGTGGTAATCTACACTTTCAACAACCTGCCAGATGAACTACGGAGAAAATGTCCTAAATCTGGCAGAATACTAAAATGTTATTTTCAATGGCTTATATACAAGTAGCATTATCATTATATATACACTCCTCAACAATAGAATTGCAAGGAGGAAAAGTCATGAAATTATGGAAATCACAGAATCACTAAAAATGTTAATGATATGCAAATGATAAACAAGTGCCATGCTCAGAAATACACAGACTTACACTCCTTGGCATGCTATCAATGAGGTTGTCTGAGGAATGTTCTGCCACACTGAATATACTTGGCATGAAAATTATCGAGCGCCACTGCTGGCAGATCCCTTTGCAGTTACCGACCAATGAGGTCCTAGATGTACTCGATGGGAGCCAAGTTGAAGATCCTGCAGGCCATAGTAGCACACAGGCATGCAGGCTGCTCACAGTAGCAATACCAACATGTGGCCTTGCATTGCCCTGTTGAAAAACAGCTCCTGGGACACTTTGGCATTACTACTAGTTTCACAATCAAATTAATGTAATGCTGAACTGTTAGTGTCCCTCCAATGAAGACTAGAGGGGTCTAGCTACTGTACATTATGCCAATCCACATCATAAACCCAGGAGTAGGACCAGTGTGATATTCTCTTGTAAAGGCCTCTTCATGGCATTGCCCATGTGGTTTGCATCCAAGACAAAAGCAGGACTCATCGTTGAAGAGGATAGCCCTCCATTCCAACCTGCATTGCTGTCTTGATGTGCATCATGATAGCCTCCGAGACCGGTGGCATTAGGTCAATGGAACATCTGTAGCTGAACTTCTGGCTCATACAGTATTTTAATGTTGTGCAAATTCCTTCTGACGGTTTGTGATTGTGTAGACACTGTTTGCTACCCTAGGCTTGGTATGTGACATCCAATTTCATTTGCAGTACAGAATGGATCACTATGCGCCATCCTTCTAATCAGACTATCTGACTGTGCAGAGGTTCACCTGTTTGCACCTCTTGCTGTCTTTCCAGTTAATTGTTCTTCTCCCAAACACCAGGACACAGGACATGCAACACTGGACAGTGCTGACATCTCCACCTAGGTGTGTAGTGATCTACCAGAGTGATAACCAAGGTCTCTTAATTCAAAGATTCTGTCCCCCTTAGTTTGAGACAAGTGGTTATAACTGGCACATCCATGAGCAAGAGGCATCATGCAATCATCCCACATGACTTTATCCAATTTTTTTACGTTTCATGTGGCTAAAAACATTGCTTTTAATCTGACATTTATGCTCTTCTCACGTACAACAGATTGGAGCTAGGTGCTTGACAATTTGAAGATCTGCAGATCTTAGGGACACCTGCTACTTTCTCGACTTGCATAACCTTAAGGGCTCATGCACACAAACATTTTTTTTGTCCGTATCTGTTCCGTTTTTTGTGGCCCATGTGCGGAACCATTCATTTCAATGGGGATGCAAAAAAAAAACGTAAATGACTGCATTCCATGCTCATATGTCCAAATTTCCATTCCGCCAAAAAATAGAACATGTCCTATTATTGTCTGCATTATGGACAAGGATAGGACTGTTCTATTAGGGGCCAGCCATTCCGTTATGCACATGCCATGTGCATTCCGCATTTTGCAGGTGTGCATGAGCACTATGGCTTGTCCTTCTTGGTGTTGCAGTTTCAATGTTGAGGACTGTATAATATGTTAAAGATTTTCCAAATGATCATATTTCACAGAAAACTGTTTTCAAGAATTCAGTTGAAAGTAGTTGCATTACAGCGAAGAGAAGAACAAATACAAAGAGATAATGCAGAATGTAATTAACATTTTTAGATAAAGATTCTACAGGGAGATATGAATATTGGGATTATTATAGGGAATACATTTGTGGCTATACTTTTAAAGTCTGTCACAGGAAATTTACTGTTCAGGCATGATGTCTTGTAGCTCTAGGTCAGTTGAATGTAATAATACCTTTCACTTAGTGATCTGTTGCTTAATTCTAGCAAAAATAACTTTTAATCCATATGCAAATGAGCAGCTAAGTGCACACAAGGCAGGTCCAAGCCACTCTGTGCACCCTTGTTCATCCTACTTCTGCTGCAAGACCTCTCCTTCTTGAGTGATTGTCATGAACCAGAGTGCCACGCATCCTACCTCCTCTAAGGGCATTGCCTAAGTGAACCCCTCGTTCTTCACAGTACCCCTGGTAGTGGGGATAGGCTTTCCCAAGAGGAACACCAGGTCGCTACGCCTTGAGGAGGATTAGCACACGAGCCAGCTGGTCTAGGCGGACCAGGAGGTACATGAGCAAGGAACCAGAGGTACAGACATACAGTAGTCAGCAGGCCGAGTCGTAACCAGGAGCAACAGTGCAGGACCAAAGGATGAGGCAGAGATGAAGTCAAACAAGTAATAGGTCAGGGCAGTTGGCACAGGTACAGGTCATGCAGTTCGAGCCGGCAACTGGAGAGTCAAGGCAAACAGGCAGAGATCAAACAGGTAGCGGAGTCCAGAAACACAAGCATGGGTCAGGTACACAGAAAAACAAGCAGAAAAATCAGCAACCTTTGCAGGACACAAGGATCTTCACACTCAGGCATCTGGGAAGGGGGCCAAGCCACTTATATACATGCAGGAAGGCTAGAATTGGTCAGCAAGGTCACATGATCTAACCCATAAAGCACAGGAAGTGACACTTGCCGGCCCTTGATTAAGAGAAAAAGCAGCAACCATGCTTTGGCCAGGGCTGAAAGGAAACTGTGGAGTGGATCCCAGAACAAACAATACCTGCAAGGACAGAGCCCAGGACTGTAGTGGTGAATGGGGAAGCACAGGCAGCAAATCACCACTGAAAATGGTGCCCAGGACCGCGGCAGTAAGCAGGATAACAGCGGTGCACAGCAGCTGCTGTTACAGTGACAGGGTCAATTCCGGAATAGTCTTGCCCAGTCCTGCTAATCAAGAAGGAGATGGAGGGGATGACAAAAAATCAGGAGGAGCAAGGGTCACCAAGTGGCTTGGACCCATCTTCAGGTCATTTAACTGTCCATTTGCATATGGATTAAAAGTCCTTTTTCTCCAGAATGAAACAGTTGATTGCTAAATGACAGTGGTATTATTACATTTGTAATAATTTGTGCAAGCAAACCAACTGTGTTGGCTCAACAAGCATTTGGCTGAAAACCCTTTAAGGTGCCCATACAACTTCAATAGAACATTTCATGTAGAACATGGTATTTGAGCTGCAGGCAGCAGGTTATAGAGCAGAAGCAGATGGATATATATTTTGGTGGGAAAATATTCAGTATACATTGCATTCAGTTAATTTATGTTCCTGTTCATTCTGAGCTTTGAAGTCAAGGAAGAGGTCTTATCAATGATTGACAGCCTTCCTTCTAACACTTTGTAAACCAAAAACACTCCAAACTAACAATTAGAATAGGTTAACTTAGAAAAGTTGTGCATCTTGTTATAAAAGTACAAATGTAACAATGTTTGGGGCCATATAGGATGACCAGGCCATTTTTGGAGCTCCAGCCTACTCCCATGTACACCACGACAGTACAGTGCTTTGTATTTATTCTCTATTTGTAGAGTGCTGCAGAATGTATTAGCATTATATATCAATAATAAAAAATATTAATTGCCCTGATATATGCATAATCCAAGTAGACATTCAGCCTTACAAAGAAGACAGAGGAGCTTTATGAAAAATGAAGTGCTTTGCCTCTCCCCATATGTTTCAAGGTGCCAGTAGATTATGTATTCAGCAGCTGCAACTGCTTAAATAATTAATGCTTGGGTAAAATTTTCTCTCTCTAAGGATCGTTTCCTTAAACTCAGTTATGATTTTAATAAGTAATTCCACAAACACTTATCTCTACATGGAATTAGCTATATGGAAAGTGATAAGATAAAATATCAAATTCAGAACATATGGTCTGCTCAGTGACAGGTGATCAAGTGGACCCTGTCGTGTAGATATGGCAGTGAAATATGCATGAAAAAAGTATATCCAAACAGATAATGGTTTGTTGGGGCCTTTTCGTTTTTTTGGTGAAATACTTCTTAAACGTATCTGACTATATACTGTAGAGTCTACACTTTTTCAAGAAAGAGGCAATAGGGCCCATATAAATGCACTTCAGTATGTGCTTCTATACATTGCTTGTATATTTGGGTAACAAAGGGTCTGCATAACATCCACAATGTACTCACTCCTTTTGTTTCACTTCATTAGTTTGGTAAAAAGCTATTCCACTTGTCTTGTAAATGATAAATAAAATTGTGTTTAGATCAAAATGATGGCAAAACTGATGACTATAAGTTACAATTTTAATCAGTCAATGACTTCCTTGGCCATGTAATTTTTAAACCTGAAAATTAGAATGTGTAGTAGAGCAAGACAATAAACTTGTCATACACGCCAAGCGGGTCCGCACCAAATATAGAAGTACTTCCATCTATTCAAGTAATTAAAGTAACACAATGCGTTCAGTGGCATAGGTTCAATGGAGGCAGATCACGCAACTGATATGAAGCCAGGGAGGGGAATGGGGGCACAGCGCTGAACTCCTTCTTCTCTTTCCTACATGAAAATGCTGCATTTTCATCCCACCATTAGGGGGAGCTCAAATCAAAGAGATTATTATAGCTTCCATTGCAAACATTGTGCCCCCAACCCCCGTGGCAACTGCTGGCGGTATTATGTAAAGGGAAGTAGTGATGAGCTGTATGGGGAGATTTATCAATGTATTTATGCCAGTTGTTTAGTGTAAATACATTGAGAAAAATTCTGTTCCAAAAGGGTGCCATATTTCTGAAGCACCTGTCACATTTTAGAATAGTCAGAATAAAGTGGGTGAGGTTAAGGGTGACTTTTTTTTATTAAAATTAATAAATTTTCATCAGTGTTCTGTAATTATAACTAGTGTTCAAGCGAAGCAAAGCATCTGAAGTGGAATTCGATCAGAACACATGGAGCGTCACCACAGGTTTGAAAAACAGTGAAGCTAATGTTGTGGTACAGCCTGACGCATTTTCCAGTGGCCCGCACCCCTTCTCCAGCAGTCAAGGCTCCACCACCTTAGCAGAAGGGAGCTTCTAATTGTCTACTGGCCCTGATGCTCAACCTCCTCCTCCTACTCATCATTGCGCTTTTTGCCAGCAATTGATCACTGAGGCAATTGCAAAGAAACAACAGTATACGTGCACTCAAACAGTACGGAAGCTGAATGTTCTCCTGGCCAAGATGATGGTACTACTGTCCTTCCCTTTCCATGTGGTTGACCCTGCACATTTCAGAGAACTGATGACTTGTGCCGAGCTAAGGTGTAGACTCCCAAGCCATCACTACTTCTCTAAAAAGCTATATACGTACATACAGCATAAGGTAAGCCAGTCCTTAAGACTATTGGTGTCTGGAACAGTGGTACAGTTCATGGCAGCACTGACGTATGGAGCTGTAACAATAGTCAAGGACAATATATATCCTTTTCGGCCCACTGGGTAAATGTGGTTCCTGCCCAAGCGCATCAGCAACTTGGCCAGGTGATGGCAATGCCACCTCCGCGTTCTCATGCGATGATTCCACCACCAATGTCCTCCTCTGCCTCCTCATCCTTGACCTTGTCCTCATCCTTCACTGCAGGCACAGTTCTGAGTGGTTCTCCAGCATACAACCTATGCAGAGCCCGGCATTGTCTTTGCATCTTTCATCAATAAATCAAATTCTGGCTGTCTCCTCGCTACCTTTTCAAAATGGGGGCCTTTTTTACACCTGCTGAGATGGATGATAAGCTCAACTACTATCGAGACATTCTATGTAGTTTATCGGTCGCTACCTATTTGCACCATTGCCCATTCTGACGAAGGTCTGACTGGGGGAATCCTCTGCACTCACACTCCACTGCCTAGACAGCTGGAGGAAGAGGGCAGGAGCAGCAGTAGCTCCGTTAGCAGTAATTTCAGTCTCGAGTCTCTGATGAGCAAGTTTCTTCATCCGCCAACTGAAGAAACCAGCCAGCAGCAGGACATGGAGCAGAACCTGAACCAGCAGGTCGTGGCATACTTGGACTGTATCCAGTAACCCCAGATTGAAGATCCCTTGGACTACTGGGCAGCCAAACATGAATTGTTTGGCTGAGTTTGCACTGGGAAAGCTTCACTGCCTGGCCAGTAGCGTGGCATGAGAGCTGGTGTTTAGTATGGTGGGGTTCATAGTTACCCCAAAGAAATCTTGCCTTTCAATACAGTATTAAGAGATTAAGCTTCATAAAGATGAATCGGGTGTGGATCAGCCAGGATTTCCACATAGCAGTACCTGATGCATCAGACTAGATCATTTTGGCAGTGATGTTCTGACTACAGTGTGCTGCCACAGCAGAACATTGTGAAATATGGCCTGTTACTTATGGCCACGTGCTTCAGCCATTATTCTGATGCTGCCACTCGCCTAATGCCACACACCTTCTGCTGCCATATTCTACTACTGCCACCATTTTGTGCTGTTACTGCCACTGCTGTTGCCCTCCCTACCCACACTGTGACTTGGCCACTATGTTGAATCCTCAAGCTGTTGTCACTTTCATTACTCTGCTACTGGTCCACTATGTTGACTCATCATGCTGTTGCCACCTTCACCACTCTGTTCTGGGGGCCACTAGTGTCCCTGTTTTGTCTTGTTGACACCACTGTTTATTTTATCCTTCTTCTGATCTGTCAGAAGAACCTAAAAATGGAAATCACTATGGATTCTGCCTTTGGAGCATCTATAAGGCCTTGATCACAAGGTCAGTATTTTGCATCAGGATTTTATCATGATTTGAAAGCAGGAGTGGGTCCAAAACCCCTTTTTTTTCTTTGTGGTTGTTCTGATGGATCAGAAGAAGAGAAAAATAAGTGACATGAACCCAAACTAACTGTTGACACCCTCCCCACTCTGTCATGGGGCAGATACTTGTATCAATTTCTAAAAAAATAGGTTATCTATCAATCCATGTGGAAACAACAGGCAGTGTAAAATGAAACAGCTCTTTCCCACTAAAGTAGAATCAGTGGCTAATAGAGATGAGCGAACATGCTCGTCCGAGCTTGATGCTCGTTCGAGCATTAGGGTATTCGTATATGCTCGCTACTCGGACGAGCATATCGCAATCCTTGAGGAAATGGCAACTTCCTCTTCCTGCATGTTAGGCGCCTTTTTTCAGCCAATCAACATGCAGGAGAGTCTTTGGTACCTCCTAGTATCACGTGGGGCCCCTACAAGTCGATAGCAGGGATTGGCTAGCCAGATCAGATGACCTGGGAATATAAGAATCTGGTCCCGCGCTGCTCGCGTCATACACCGTCTTCATGAGATTAGGGATAGAGCTGCTGTCTGTCAGGGAGATTGTTAGGGCTTGAATTTAGATGTTGGTTAGGCAGGAATCACCCACAAAGAACCCAACAGCCCTTCTAAGGGCTACAAGCACCTTTTTTTTTTGGTCTCCTCCAGGCTGCTGGCTGGGACTTGTAGTGCAGCTACTGCCATCTTGGCTGCACACTGTACACAGTGACTGGTGGCAGAAGGGACAGCACGTGGTCCAAACAAACCCAAAATAAATTGCCCAAAGTACTCATTTTTGCTGCTGCTGTACCTTGGCTTGCTGAGATCTGTAGTGCAGTCTAGGGAATACGTTTTTCTGTAATTTCTATACACTACAGTCCAGTGAACAATTATGTAGTGTACTATACAGTAGCGTCAGTCTAGGGAATACGTTTTTCTATCATTTCTATACACTACATTCCAGTGAACAATTATGTAGTGTACTGTACAGTAGCGTCAGTCTATAAAATACATATTTTCTTTCAGTTATATGTACTACAGTCCAGTGAAAAATGTAGTGGTTTGTGGTAAAATAGCCGCCATTTAAAGACTACGTTTTTTTCTCATTTATATATACAACAGTCCAGTGAACAATTCTGTAATGTGCTGTACAGCAGCGTCAGTCTATAAAATACACTTTTTCTCAGTTATATGTACTACAGTCCAGTGAAAAATGTAGTGGTTTGCGGTAAAATAGCCGCCATTTAAAGACTCAGTTTTTTCTCATTTATATATACTACAGTCCAGTGAAAAATGTAGTGGTTTGTGGTAAAATAGCCGCCATTTAAAGACTACGTTTTTTTCTCATTTCTATACACTACAGTCCATTGAACAATTGTGTAGTGTACTGTACAGTAGCGTCAGTCTAGGGAATATGTTTTTCTGTAATTTCTACACACTACAGTCCAGTGAACAATTATGTATTGTACTGTACAGTAGCGTCAGTCTAGGGAATACGTTTTTCTCTCATTTCTATACACTACAGTCCAGTGAACAACTATGTAGTGTACTGTACAGTAGCGTCAGTCTAGGGAATACATTTTTCTCTCATTTCTATACACTACAGTTCAGTGAACAATTATGTAGTGTACTGTACAGTAGCGCCAGTCTAGGGAATACGTTTTTCTCTCATTTCTATATACTACAGTCCAGTGAACAATTATGTAGTGTACTGTACAGTAGCGTCAGTCTAGGGAATACGTTTTTCTCTCATTTCTATACACTACAGTCCAGTGAACAATTATGTAGTGTACTGTACAGTAGCGTCAGTCTAGGGAATACGTTTTTCTCTCATTTCTATACACTACAGTCCAGTGAACAATTATGTAGTGTGCTGTACAGTAGCGTCAGTCTATAAAATACGTATTTTCTTTCAGTTATATGTACTGCAGTCCAGTGAAAAATGTAGTGGTTTGCGGTAAAATAGCCGCCATTTAAAGACTACGTTTTTTTTCTCATTTATATATACTAAAGTCCAGTGAACAATTCTGTAGTGTGCTGTACAGCAGCGTCAGTCTATAAAATACGTATTTTCTCAGTTATATGTACTACAGTCCAGTGAAAAATGCAGTGGTTTGCGGTAAATTAGCCGCAGTCTAAAAATTCCTTTTTTTCTCTCAGGTATATATACTACAGTGCAGTGAACAATTCTGTCGTGTGCGGTATAGTAGCCGCACTCTAGTGTTGACAGCAACAAGTGACCAAGTTAGTTGAGATAGCAGGTGAAGCACATAAAATTTTACACTGATACAGCATGGTGGTGAACCCAGAGTGACCAAGTTACACTCAGGTAGCAGGTGAAGATCATAGAATTTTACACTGATACAGCATGGCGGTGAACCCAGAGTGACCAAGTTAAACTCAGGTAGCAGATGAAGCACATAAAATTTTACACTGACACAGCATGGCGGTGAACCCAGAGTGACCAAGTTACACTCAGGTAGCAGGTGAAGCACATAAAATTTTACAGTGATACAGCATGGCGGTGACACCACCAATGCCTTGGTCAGACTGAGATTGCAGTCAAATGGCTGTAGGTGAGCCTTCCAAAAATTTGTTTTGGAGTGTCTGAAGTTGACCCTCCTGTAAAATTGTTTTTGAGTGTCTGTAGTTGACGCTCCTAAAAAATTTATTGGAGAGAGGGCCTGTAGGTGCCCCTCCGTAAACATTGTTTGTAAAGAGCGCCAGTTGGCCCTCAGAAACATTGCCTGTTGGCTCAGTGTTTGTGTGCGAAGAGGAGGAGGAGGAGGAGAGGAGAGGATACATAAAGAATCTTCATGTTGAGCTGCTTTCCCCTGGTGGAGATTTGCATTCCGGTGAAATCCAGGCTTTATTCATTTCAATAATCGTCAGCCTGTCAGCGCTGTCAGTTGACAGGCGTGTACGCTTATCAGTGATGATGCCACCAGCTGCACTGAAGATCCGCTCTGACAACACGCTAGCGGCAGGGCAGGCCAGCACCTCCAAGGAGTACAGCGCCAGTTGTCGTGTCCAGCTTTGCAACCCGGTAGTTGTATGGAGCAGAGTGATCACGCAGGACGTTGGTATGGTCAGCTAGGTACTCCCTCACCATCTTTCTGGACAGCTCCCCCCCCTACTGGGGGACGGGTGACATAGTCTTGCTGGGGTGCCATAAAACTGGCAAAGGCCTTGGAGAGTGTTCCCCTGCCAGTGCTTGACAAGATGCCTGCTCCCCTCCTCTCCCCCGCTAGTTGGCCCACAGAACTACGTCCTCTGCCGCTAGCGGTGTCAGATGGGAAGGATAGTTTCAGCTTGTGCACCAGGGACTGTTGATATTGATTCACTCTCATACTCCTCTCCTCTACAGGAATGAGAGTGGAAAAGTTCTGCTTGTACCGGGGGTCCAGGAGGGTGAACACCCAGTAATCGGTGTTTCCAAAAATGCGAGGGTCACAGGAAAGGCAGCCTAACATGAAGTCAGCCATGTGCGCAAGAGTCCCAACATGCAAGAATTCCCTTTCCTCAATAGGCTGACTCTCCATTTCCTCCTCCTCCAACTCCTCCTCTTCAGCCCATACACACTCAACAGATAAGAAGGAATGAGCATAGGTACCCTCTTCAGTCTCGCCAACAGTCTCCTTCTCTTCCTCCTCTTCCTCCTCATCCTCCTCCAATACGCGCTGAGAAACAGACCTGAGGGTGGTCTGGCTATCAAGCAACGTATCTTCTTCCCCCATCTCCTGTGACAAGCGCAAAGCCTCTGACTTCATGCTGAGCACTGACTTTTTCAGCAGACAAAGCAGCGGGATGGTGAGGCTGATAATGGTGGCATCGCCGCTGACCATCTGTGTTGACTCCTCAAAGTGGCTTAACACCTCACAGATATCAGACATCGACTCCTCATTGTAGACTTGAGGAAGCTGACAAACCTGACTACCAGTTCTCGTGGAAGTTGTCATCTGGCAGTCTACAATCGCTCTGCGCTGCTGGTAAACCCTGGCTAACATGTGTAATGTGGAATTCCATTGTGTGGGCACGTCGCACAACAGTCGGTGAGCTGTAAGTTGTAAGCGCCGTTGCACTGCCCTGAGAGTGGCAGCATCTGTGGTTGACTTGCGGAAATGCGCACAGATGCATCGCACCTTGGTGAGCAAATCAGACATATTGGGGTAGGTCTTGAAGAACCGCTGAACCACAAGATTGAACACGTGGGCCAGGCTGGTTTTATATGCAGTGTTTATATGGGTTGTTGTTACTTTGGGAAATAGTATTGGTGTATAATGGTACATGTGTGAGTCTGCCGAGTTGCAGAGCCGCCACCAGGTTACGCCCGTTGTCACACACAACCATGCCTGGTTTGAGTTTCAGCGGCGCCAGCCAAAGATCGGTCTGCGCCGTGATGCCCTGTAACAGCTCTTGGGCGGTGTGTCTCTTGTCACCTAAGCTCAGCAGTTTCAGCACCGCCTGTTGGCGCTTATCCATGGCAGTGCTGCTGCGCCTAGAGCTACCGACTGAAGGCGCCGTCCTCACAGATTGTATTTGAGAGTAGGAGGAGGAGGGGTTGGAGGAAGAGGCATAATAAGTCTGAGAAACCGTGACCGAGGTAGGCCCTGCAATCCTCGGTGTGGGCATTACATGAGCAGCCCCAGGGTCAGACTCGGTCCCAGCCTCCACCAAGTTAACCCAATGTGCCTTCAGGGAGATATAGTGTCCCTGCTCGCCAGCACTTGTCCACATGTCCGTGGTTAGGTGGACCTTCTCAGTAACCGCGTTGGTCAGGGCACGGATGATGTTCTTTGACACATGCTGGTGTAGGGCTGGGACGGCACATCATGAAAAATAGTGGCGGCTGGGGACAAAGTACCGAGGGACAGCCACCGCCATCAGGTTGCGGAAAGCCTCAATCTATACCAGTCTATAGCGCAGCATCTCCAGGGTCAGCAGTTTGAAAATGTGGACGTTTAGGGCTTGTGCATGTGGGTGGAATTGTATTCGCGTTTGCGCTCCAATGTCTGATGCAAAGACAGCTAAACGCTGCGCTGGGACACATTGGTGTAGGGTGTGGAGGTGAAGGGGTGGTTGTAGGGCAGGAGGCGCTCGTGCCGGGGTCCTGGGCGGGGGGGTTGACTCGCAAAGACAGCATGTGACACAGGGGAAGAAGCAGTGGTGTGATCCGCAGGAGGTGAACGGCTTTGGTTCCATTGAGTCGTGTGCCTGCGCATGCTGGTAGTGCTTAGGCTGGTAGTGGTGCCTCCCCTGCTGATCCTGGTGTGGCACAAGTTGCACACCACGGTCCGTCGGTCATCCTCACTTTCTTTAAAGATCCTCCAGACTTGCGAACATCTAGGCCTCGGCACGGGAGCTTCACTCCGTGAAACAGTTGCTGATCTACTCACTCTGGCCCTGCTTCTCCCTCTGGCCACCCCACTGCCTCTTCCAACCTGTTCTGGTGCTGCACTTGCCTCCCCCTCAGAAGCACTGTCTTGACTTACCAACCCAGCTCGGGTCAGTCACCTCATCATCCACTTGCTCTTCCTCTGATTCCTCACTCTGCTCGCCCCTGGGATTTACTGCCCTCACAACAACGTCAATGTCTGACAACCGTGTCTCATCATCATCTGACACCTCTTGACGTACTACTTGCAAGTCCACACTCTCATCACCCACAGACTGCGAAAGTTCTAAATTTTGGGCATCGGGACAGAGCAACTGCTCAGGTTGCTGTTGAGCAGTGGTTTGTGTCTCTGGGTAGGGTCCTGAAAAGACTTCCTGTGAGTATGCCGGATCTGAATCCATATTTTCCATGGGGGGGGGGGGTAAGCTGGGGGGAAGAAGGTTGAGCTGGAGGAGCCAGAGGTCTACTCTCTTGGTTAAAGTGGGTGGACTGTGTGGGAGACTGGGTGGTGGATAAATTACTGGACACATTATCCGCTATCCACGCCATCACCTTTTCGCACTGTTGTGGTTTCAATAGTGGTGTACCACGTGACCTTGTAAGTTGCGAGATGAAGCTAGGGAGCGAAACTCTGCGGCGTTCCACTGCTCCCTCATCAGTAGGTATTGTGTCACCCTGCCCAGGACCACAGCCTCTGCCCCCCTACATCACTTGGACGCCCACGTCCTCGACCCTTAGCCCTTGGGTTCAATATTTTGTGTAATCACTAAACTGTCGAATTAATATCTGAGGCCAAAAACGTATTCTCTAGACTGCGGATAGTGTACCAAACACCACAGAATTTTTCACTGGACTCTATTAAATGTATCTGAGAGAAAAAACGTATTCTCTAGACTGCCGCTAGTGTAATGCACACCACACAATTTTTCACTGAACTGTAGGATATATGAATGAGAGAAAAAATGTATATTTTCTAGACTCCGGCTAGTTTGCAGCACATGACAGAATTATGTACTGTACTGTAGGATATATAACAGAGAAAAAACGTATACCCTAGACTGACGCTACTGTACAGCACACGACATAATTGTTCACTGGACTGTAACTGAGAGAAAAAAACATATTCCCTAGACTGCACTACAGATCTCAGCAAGCCAAGGTACAGCAGCAGCAAAAATGAGTACTGAGAGGACTTTGGGCAATTTCTTTTGGGTCTGTGTGGACCACGTGCTGTCTCTTCTGCCACCAGTCGCTGTGCACAGCGTGCAGCCAAGATGGCGGTAGCTGAACTACAAGTCCCAGCCAGCAGCCAAGAGGATGACAAAAAAAAGGTCTTTGTAGCCCTTAGAAGGACCGTTGGGTTCTTTGTGGATGATTCCTGCCTAACCACATTGTAATTTCACACCCTAACAGTGTGCAGCCAAGACGGTGGTAGCTGCACTACAAGTCCCAGCCAGCAGCCAGGAGGAGGCCAAAAAAAAAAAGGTGCTTATAGCCCTTAGAAGGGCTGTTGGGTTCTTTGTGGGTGATTCCTGCCTAACCAATATCTAAATTGAGGCCCTAACCCTCTCCCTGACAGACAGCAGCTCTATCCCTAATCTCATGCAGGCGGCGTCTAACGTTCACCGCCATTCCGTGTCGGGGTAAAATTTTAAGTGCTTCACCTGCTACCTCAGTCTCACTTGGTCACTCTGGGTTCACCGCCATGCTGTGTCAGGGTAAATTTTTGGGTGGTTCACCTGTTACCTCAATCTAACTTGGTCACCAAGCTGTCACCATGCTGTGTCAGGCTTATGCCTGCATCGTGGGGCGGGGGATAGGACAGCAGTACCAGCATGGACAGTGGTGTCACCCGCAGGCAGTGATGGACCTTCGGTGCACCTAGTTGGGTGCTTTACTAACATGTGATGGGCATGTGCCTTGCCCATCTTGGTCTGGGTCAGCACAATTGTCTTGAGGGTCACCATCAGGCTGTTGCCCAGAATTTGGCATAATGGTACGATTAGGCAGCCTCAGAGGCATCCATGCATGCTGCCCCTGCTGTTTCCTGTCCATTTCCATGGTGTTTCCATCATTTTCTGAGGTTTCCAGGTTTTCATGCAACCTTTCCTGTGCAGAGCTTTGGTCCCCTGCAAAAAATGCTTGAGTCTCCCATTGACTTCAATGGGGTTCATTATTCGAAACGAGCACCCGAGCATCGGGCAAAATTCGACTCGAATAACGAGCACCTGAGCATTTTAGTGCTCGCTCATCTCTAGTGGCTAACAGAACAGGTTATTTATCAATGTGGACACCCAACAAATAGTGAAATGAGATAGTGCTTTGCCACTGTATTAGAATCTTGGGTCACTGCATGGTTAAGTACATTATACCTGACACTAGCATTGACCTGTAAGGCTGAGTTCACACTTCAGTTATTTGGTCAGTTCATTCCAGCAGTTCATGTATGGTAAGCCAAAATCAGGAGCCAAACCTACTCTCAGATAAAGTGTCATAAAAAGATCTGCACCTGTTCTGTGTTGCTGACCCGTAACTGACCAAATAAGTAAAGTGTGAACTAAGCCTAATAGTGATGCACAGTCATTGTACAGCTAACATAAGTGATTCAAAAGCATGTGTTTGCACTGCCACAACAGGTCTCCATGTCCTTATTTTGTTCAACCAAAGAGTCATTTGGACACAGCTCCTGCAGGGGTGCACAGTGTTTTTTTTTGTTTTACTAAAAGCTGCTATATGCTTTTCCTTTGGTTTAGCTAGGGATTATCTAGGACTGTTGGTGTCCTATACGACGATGCACACGTCCATATACTGTATGAGACATCCCTGTCATACTGATGCACAGTAACTGTTTCACTACCAGAAAGGACTACCTATGCATGTTGCTACAATGCACAGTGAAGTACACCGAGATACACTCTCCCTGCAGGCCAGGATAGAGCTAATGTAACATATTTCGTGATGAATTAATTTTGCTAAGTGATGAAGAAATTTTGCTAAGTGTTTTGAAAAATTCGCTCATCTCTAATTATTATCAGTAGGTTGAACTTGCAAATAAATTTAAGACCACAAATAGGCACCTAACAGAGGGACTTCTACCGAAGTAAATAATTGAGCAGTACAAAGACCTCTTTTATTTAAACATATGACAAGAATGACACTACAAGGCCATAATTTTTTACATTTAGTTTGTTGGCTGACTACAGTAAGGTATGAAAGCAATTGATTTGTGGTAATTTACTCAAAACTGGTTTTGAGCAAAATTCATTAAATCAATGCCTGAAGCAGTAATTACCTGCTATTAAAATGCTTTTTAGAGATAACTGTTTAGCACTTGGCTCTGCATTATTGAGTTATTTCTTTAATGTGCTATCAGAGTTGTCAATTAGATGTACTAAGCTATGGGTTTCACATACTACACAAATGAGCTGCAATCGGAGGCTTTTAAAACCTCTTTGTAGCCCAACTCTTTGACCACACACAGTAATTGATTGTACAACTACAATATCTTGTACAAAAGACAAATTATTTCCACTTCATTTTTATTCAAATATGGAATATAAAATTTTGCAGGGAAACACGAATAGATGTTCTGAGCAGCAAAAACCCAGTTTTGATATTAAACGATTACATGCATAATGATGCAAGAAATTGTATTTAAAGACGTGCGTTCAGCCTTTAAAATAGGTTATAACACACATCAACCAATAATCTCAGGTTACTCAATTAAATGAAATGCAAAATGCGCTGGCTTTTAATATAGTCATCTTTAATGATATATGGCTTAAGCTGCTCTTTTTTATCATAGGAGATATCAATAATTTTGAGATTACGGACTAGTAATGCTTTACTGCATGCAGAAATTTAGCTTTTTAATACAGAATAAGCTTAACAAAGATTATGGTATCTTAAAAGTTTATTAAGTTTACTAAGTTTTTAAACTGGGTTTAAAGGCTACAAACACCTTTGGGGCAAGTTTTCTTTTATGATTTCATTTTACTCATTTTGGGCTAAAAATCAATTTTTCAAATGGTCTTCATTAAAAAATGTCATGTTACAGTCTATTTGCAGACTGTCACTTTCTGTTTTACACTGAGTCCTGTCATATTGCTGTTCTGAGGGCTCAATGTATAGCACCTGTCTCTGAATTCCTGACAGCTCATAAACACTCATTTAAGCAATATTCTTATCAGTTTGATCAGTATTATGAGCTGTTAGGAATTCAGAGATAAGGGCTATACATCCAACCGTCAGAACAGCAACATGATGGGATTCAGTGTAAATCTGAAAGTGACTGCAGATTGAAACTCAACCATATAGGACAAAAACTTCTAAAAATGTAATGAAGACAAATGAAAAAATAGTCTTTAGCCCAAAATAAATAAAATGGAAAAATTGTCCCCGAAAGTGTTACTGGACTAACTCGAATTCACAGCATCATAGGGATCTATGACGCTATAAATTTGGGTCAGTCAATCCTGTGGTTAGTCTGCGACACATGTAAGTAATAAGGACGCATAATACACCTGGAAACCAGACGTGTGCATCTAGCTTATTTGCCAAAATTCTTTCTTCCACCAATAGAGGAACTCATTGCATATTAGTTCACTGAAAACTGCATAAACCCAAATGCTGTGAGCTCCCTCTAGTGGTAGTTACAGGGACCATTTGCTGATCTCAGACCCAAAAGTAAAAGGTTACCACCTTCTGTTATTTCAGACCACATAGACATTTTCCTTGAGATGGTAATCAAAGATCTTGAGAAAATTGAGGTACCCCCAAGGCACCTTAACAATTTACATAGGGAGGAAATGGATGCTTTGATCAATTTAGAAAGAGATAACACAATAGTGATCAAACCATCCGATAAGGGAGGCAACCTCGTTATTATGAGTCACGGCAACTATCGAGTTATGTGTCTGAATTTATTGGCTGACAACCGATGTTATCGAATATTGGAGTCTGATCCTACCTCTGTGTTTATGACCACTCTCAAAAAACTGTTATATAAGGCATTGATTGATCAGTGCATTGGGGAAGCTGAGGACAATTTCATGTTACAGAGTTTACCCCAGATCACCATTTTCTAAGGAAACCCATAGTTTCCGGGGTGGACTCGTTAACACAGAACTGTGGTATATATATCGATAGAATCCTGAGACAATTTGTCCTTTCCTTACCCTCATACTCGAGGGATACGATGGACTTTTTGAGGAAAATCAAGACTCTCTCTTTTGAACCATCCTGTATTCTAGCAAGTGTGGATGTAGAATCCCTCTATAGTTCCATTCTGCACGTTGAAGGCCTAAAAGCTGTGACTTACTTCCTGAAAAGTAGGGAGACTCACTTTCAGAACCATAATCAATTTGTTGTGGAGTTGCTTGATTTTGTTCTGACCCACAATTATTGATGGCCGCATCTACCACAAGCTCAGGGGGACCGCAATGGGGAGCCCCTGTGCCCCCACATATGCAAATCTCCTCCTGGGCTGGTGGGAGGAACTTATAGTATTTCCTGATGATCAACCTTGGTGGACAGAGAAAATAACATTTTGGACACGTTATATAGATGATGTCTTTATTGTTTGGAATGGTGGTCAAAATGAATTCGAAGAATTCATTAAAACACTCAACAATAATGATATAGGCATTTCCTTTACTTCAGAGATTGGGTTTGATAGTATTACCTTTCTTGATGTGCGGGTATCAAAAATTGGGGATAAACTGACGACCACGGTATTTCGTAAACCAACTGGTCTAGTTATCACCCACCGACACTCAAGAGAGGAATTCCGAAAGGTCAGTTCCTTAGGACGAGAAGCAATTGTTCTGACTTAGAGAGTTATTACCAGAAATCTAGAAAATTACGAACTAGGTTTAGAGAGAGGGGATATCCATATAAAGTGTTAAGAGAAGACTTCCAAATTGCTAAAGTACAGGATATAAATACTCTTCTCAATCCTAAGCAAGTGTCCAAACAACAACGGGATCCTATCCGGATTATTTCAACATTTAATGAGGCTAGTCACAAAATACTGACCGATCTTATTGATGGATTCTGATTAGAGATGAGCGAACATGCTTGTCCGAGCTTGATGCTCGTTCGAGCATTAGGGTATTCGCATATGCTCGCTACTCGGACGAGCATATCGCGATCCTCGAGGAAATTGCAACTTCCTCTTCCTGCATGTTAGGCGCCTTTTTTCAGCCAATCAACATGCAGGAGAGTCTTTGGTA